>CM027126.1:1699868-1870187 GCA_015476505.1 Urochloa ruziziensis | reverse complement strand
GTCGGAGTCGTCCTTGCTCTTCACGGAGTCGTGCGCCATGGTGCAGTAGTCGACGGCGGCGAAGGAGATGCCGTTGAAGTTGCGGTTCAAGCTCTTCTTCTCCTTGCGGTGGCCGTGGCCTTCATCTTCACTGCTTGAGCTTGACGAGGTGTTGGTGGAGCTTGTGTCGATGTCGCTCGCATCTGCCACCATCGCTCGAGATCTGTGCTTCTTGTGTCCACCGTGCTTGTTCTTGGATCTTCTCTCGTCCTTGTTCTTCTGCTTGGAGCGGTACTCGTCCTTGGGACGGTGCTTGTGGTCGTCTCGCGGGCGGTGCTTGCGGTTGTAGTCGTTCTTGATCTCCTCGGGGCACTCGGCGATGAAGTGGCCCATCTTCCCGCATCTGTAGCACGTACTCCCGGCACGCCTCGAACCCTTGCGGTTCTGGTACATCCGCTCGAACCTCCTCGTGAGCAACGCGAGATCCTCCTCGCTCAGCACCTCATATTCTTCATCTGGAAGGGACACAAGAGAAGACAAAGCAAAGTGTCTAGGAGTGTTAGCATGTCCATATCCAGAGCCACCGACTAGAGCCAGACTATGGGGATCAGTCGGACTCTTAGCCTTGGCAAGCAACTGTCTGTCCACCTCGGAAGACTTCAACTTCGAGAAAAGCTATCAACAGAAAGAGTCTCATAGTTTGCCGACTCCATGATCGCCTCAACCTTGGCACCCCACACGGATCTATCAAGTGCTTGCAGGAGCTTGATAGCTCGGTCATGATCCGAGTATGGGAGCACGGTAATGTTGGCTTTCATGTTGTTGACAATAGACGTGAAACGCTGAAACAAGGCATCAACCGACTCTCCAGGCAAATGAGCGAAATTCTCATACTCTCTCCTGTACATCGAGAAAAGCCTAGCCTTGACATGGCTATCACCACCGTGGGCTACCTTGAGCTTCTGCCAGATCTGGCTAGCTAGGTCCTCGCCCAAAACACGCTCAAACTCCTCCGCAGACAAAGCACGGAACAAGTAATCAACAGCTCGGGCATTCGCCTCAAATCTATCCTTTGCATCCTGGGCATCTAAGTTGGTGGGATTGACATAGTTTTCATCTTTCGTCACATCCCATAGCAACTTTCCTTTGCCTCACAAGAAAGCGCCCATACGCGCAACCCAGTTCGGGTAGTTCTTCCCATCGAAGTGCGGAGGCCCGGAACCCCGATCTTAGTACGCCATCTTTGGATCTTAGACTGGTTAGAGTCGCAAAGACCCGTAACCGGCTCTGATACCAATTGAAGGACCGAAACGGCGACCAGAGAGGGGGGGAGTGAATGGGAGCCGATAAAAATTCTTTCTAATCGATCCGGCTATTCTCCCAAAACAACTCCGAAACCTCCGAGAGCAATCTTGCCAAGATCACGTAGCCACTGTCAAGCTACTGACCCTAGGAACAAGAAATGAGCAGCGGAACTCGAACCAATCGAAACGAACACCAAAACGACCCGAAACGCGGCTCGATCTAACACACCCAGAGGGGGGCGGTTAAACCGGCCAGGGGGGGCGGTTAAACCGCCCGGGCCTGGGTGGCTCGGGAAAAAGTCAAAACAAAAGTGGATCTCCCAAACCGCTCGAGCTCTTGAGGCGAGATTTTGGTTAGATGATCTAGACCTCCAGTGGAGTGTTTTCCCAAAAGATCTCGGCCTCTAACTCAGTACAACTCCCGGAATCGCAGATCTCGCGAAGAACACCATGACCTCGAGTTCATCCCGAAAATCTCAAATCCAGAGCGATTCTCGGCGTTTGGGGGCAAAGGATCACCAGCAAAAGAGGCACAAGGCACTCATACGTGAATCCCCCAAAGAAATCCGAGAGAAAACGCCCTAGAACAAGAAGAACGAAAATCCCCCAAAAATAGCTCCGAAAATACCCACGAAAATAGAAAAAGGAAAGGGAGCTCAGCAAATCAAATCATGGCACAAAGATGAGCAGCACAAACTCAATCACATAACCATGAATTCACCTATACAAACTAGGAATGATTCGAAGTAGTTCTAGGTGGAGGGGATGAAGGGAAAACTAGTTCAAAGGAAAACCTAAAGAAATAACTAGAGAGATAACAGCCACCAGCCCTGAAGGGGCCTATTAGTAGTCCAAGTGGTGGTGCTCTAAAGACTAAACTACCCCTAAGTGATACATACCCCTCAGGGGCAAATTTGACATTTTGATCTCAGATATTTTCCGGCTCGGGCACCTTCCACTGCAAGCTAGCTTCCCTCCGACGCAAGCCTTGCAGTCACGCCGCGTGTCCTCCGGATCGAAGCTCCTCGACGCCGTTCTTGGGCCAGCCCAGGGGGGACGGTTAAACCGGCCCTGGGGGGCGGTTTAAACCACCCCTGTCAGCCCACACGGCCCAGCTGCCCAAGTTCGCCTCGTCGAGTCCTCGGTCCTTGGTTTTGAGGCCCAAACCAAGGGAAACCGTCCACCGATGATTTTGTGGCCAAATCACCAAACCCCGCGCGCAAACTTCGGTCGTTAGCCGCCACCTTGCGCCGGCTTCTCGTCCGCGTACGAGCTTCGGTTGTGAGCCGCTACCTCGCACCGGAACCACGTCCCCTTGCTCGTTCTTGCCAGCATGTGAACCGCACTTGATCCACCGGCCATCGGGTCCCTCGAACCAAGCCTACTTGTCTCTCCGCTCCTCGGAGGCCGCCATGGCTAAGACCTTTCGCGCCTGTTCTTCACCTGCACCAATGCAACCAAGCCGCATTCTACACCTGCAATACTTAAGCCAAGGGAGACGTCAATCCACACCACGTTGTCAATCACTCATCACACCAGGAAGCGACCATCCACCGGTCCTCGAACACACCGGGTCCTCAATATGAGCAGGGAATTTGAGATGTCGATGATGGGAGAGTTGCAGTTCTTTCTCGGGCTACAGATCAAGCAAACCAAGGATGGGACATTCGTGCACCAAAGCAAGTACACCAAGGACATTCTCAAGAAATTCGACATGAGCGACTCCAAGCTGATGACTACGCCGATGAGTACGACTACAGCTTTGGATGCGGATGAGGACGGAGAACCAGTGGACCAGAAGGAGTACCGGAGTATGATCGGCTCCCTCCTCTACTTGACGGCGACAAGGCCGGACATACAGTTCAGCGTGTGTCTGTGCGCTCGTTTTCAGGCTTCACCGAGGACTTCACATCATCAGGCCGTCAAGAGGATTTTCAGGTATCTCAAGTTTACTCCTGAGCTGGGTCTTTGGTATTCTGCCGATTCCACTCTCGCACTTCATGGTTTTTCTGATGCGGATTTTGCTGGATGTCGTGTTGATCGCAAGTCTACTTCTGGTCAGTGTCAGTTTCTTGGTTCGTCTCTTGTGTCTTGGTCTTCTCGCAAGGAGTCTAGTGTAGCCCAATCCACCACTGAAGTCGAATATATATCAAAACCATCAAAAAGAGACTATGCTCTTGATGGTTTTGATATATATTCTATTGAGATAGTCTCTTTTTGAATTAAAATGACAAACTGAACTTAAATACTTCACCCATGAGTAAATGCCTTTGCATGTCTTGTTTAAGCCGAAATGGCTATATCCTGCTTAAAGATCATGCTAGGATGTGATATTCTTTTCAATTGGGTCAAAGACCTTTGTCATTGTAAATGTTTAGCCCATGCTTTATCTTGTGGAGGTGCATAAGCTACTTTTTGTCGCAAAGACATTTCATGTACCATGCTTAACTTGCAAAACTTGAAAAATGAGATGTCTATGCATGAAAGAAGAAAGTTGAGAAAAAGATATATTTGCAGAAAATTATGCTCATGTCTCTATGCTTTCACCATTGCACACACTTGCACACATGGGTGCTAAGCGGTTGCATGTTATTTGCCGGAGAAGTCTCCCATGAGAAGTGAACACATGGCTCCGTGCTTTGACATGACATGAGGTAGAACTTGGGCGTTTATGATGATCTTTAGTCAAGAATGCTTGTCCTTTCATGATTTTGGTGAGATGAAGTTCATTTTTGCTTAAACAATCCATGGTTAGGACTTTGCTCATGTGGTGACATTTTTGATAAAACTACACAATTTGCTCATGGCTTTGTCAATTGGATATATGTCTTCACCTTCTTGATGGCAATGCCCGTATGACATGATGAACTATCTTGTTTGCCTCTTCTCTAACTTGTAGCATTTTGTATTGCTCATTGTATATTTGAGAAGCTTGTAGTTGCATTTTGTACATTTTTCCTTGATGTGTGCATTGTCAACAAGGGGGAGAATTTCTGGAGCATTTTGCAAGGGGGAAATGTTGCTGAATCCTTGAGAAAGTTTTTGCTCTAGAATTTGTCGAAATTGTGTGAGAAGGAAGAGTTTTTGCCAAAATGAGGTTTTCTGAAAATTTGCGAAGTTTCTGAGAGTTTGATCATTGGAATATCTTGCTGGGCATATTTGGAA
The DNA here is from genome assembly GCA_015476505.1 of Urochloa ruziziensis. Lineage (NCBI taxonomy): Eukaryota > Viridiplantae > Streptophyta > Magnoliopsida > Poales > Poaceae > Urochloa > Urochloa ruziziensis. The sequence goes on along the minus strand of CM027126.1, from coordinate 1,865,739 downwards.
GGTTTCCAAGCTGTAACGGCATCGTTGCGAGTTTGTTTGTGCAATTTTGGCACTTTTGGCCTTGGTCATCTGCTAGGGGCGGTTTAACCGCCCCTGTGCTGAGTGCACAAGGTTTGTGATAGTTTGAGCCATTTTTGAGTGTTTTTCGCACGCACAAGTTCACTTGTTCAGGGGGAGTTGCATCTTTGCAGGGGGAGTGTTTTGAGTGTCCTGAAAAGTGAGTTGGAGATTTTGAAGTTTGTGATTTGTGCTTTGTGCTTTTGCTCTTTTGCCGATGGTGTTGAGCCCTTTCGCTTCTTCTTGAAGGGTCGGCGTTTCTGGAGCTTTCTCTTACGAAGTGACTTTGTACTCAGCTTGTTCTTGCTTTTAGTCACTTGCTTGAGTCTTGTTTTCGATTTCTTTTATATTTTCTTCATATCATTGGTTACTATGTGTGTGTTGTCAATGCACTCATCAAGGGGGAGATTGAGGACCCGGTGTGTCCGAGGACCGGTGGATGGTCGCTTCCTGATGTGATGAGTGATTGACAACGTGGTGTGGATTGACGTTTCCCTTGGCTCAAGTATTGCAGGTGTAGAATGCGGCTTGGTTGCATTGGTGCAGGTGAAGAACAGGCGCGACAGGTCTTAGCCATGGCGGCCTCCGAGGAGCGGAGAGACAAGTAGGCTTGGTTCGAGGGACCCGGTGGCCGGTGGATCAAGTGCGGTTCACATGCTGTCAAGAACGAGCAAGGGGACATCGTTCCGGTGCGAGGTAGTGGCTCACAACCAAAGCTCGTACGCGGACGAGAAGCCGGTGCAAGGTGGCGGCTAACAACCGAAGTTTGCGCGCGGGGTTTGGTGATTTGGCCACAAAATCATCGGTGGACGGTTTCCCTTGGTTTGGGCCTCAAAACCAAGGACCGAGGACTCGACGTGGCGAAGATGGGCCACTGGGCTGTGGCATCAGCCAGGGGCGGTTTAACCGCCTCCCCCTGGGCCGGCCCAAGAACGGCGTCGAGGAGCTTCGATCCGGAGGACACGCGGCGTGACTGCAAGGCATGCGTCGGAGGGAAGCTAGCTTGCAGTGGAAGGTGCCCGAGCCGGAAAATATCTGAGAACAAAATGTCAAATTTGCCCCTGAGGGGTATGTATCACTTAGGGGTAGTTTAGTCTTTAGAGCACTACCACTTGGACTACTAATAGCCCCTCCCAGGGCTGGTGGCTGCCATCTCTCTAGTTATCTCTTTAGTTTTTCCTTTGAACTAGTTTTCCTCTCATTCCCTCCACCTAGAACTACTTCGAATCTTTCTTAGTTTTGTATAGGTGAATTCATAGTTATGTGATGGAGTTTGTGTTGCTCATCTTTGTGCCATGATTTGATTTCCCGAGCTCCTTCTTCCTTTTTTATTTTCGTGGGTATTTTCGGAGCTATTTTTGGGGGGATTTTCGTTCTTCTCTTTCTAGGGCGTTTTCTCTTGGATTTCTTTGGGGGATTCACATATGAGTGCCTTGTGCCTCTTTTGCTGGTGATCCTTTGCCCCAAAACGCCGAGAATCGCTTTGGATTTGAGATTTTCGGGATGAACTCGAGGTCATGGTGTTCATCACGAGATCTGAGATTCCGGGAGTTGTACTGAGTTAGAGGCCGAGATCTTTTGGGAAAACACTCCACTGGAGGTCTAGATCATCTGACCAAAATCTCGCCTCAAGAGCTCAAGCGGTTTGGGAGATCCACTTTTGGTTTGACTTTTTCCCGAGCTTCCCAGGCCAGGGCGGTTTAACCGCCCCCCTGACCCGGTTTAACCGCCCCCCTGGGGTGTGTTGGATCGAGTCTTGTTTCGGGCCGTTTTGCGTTCGTTTCGATCGATTCGAGTTCCGCTGCGTATTTCTTGTTCCTAGGGTCAGTAGCTTGACAGTGGCTACGTGATCTTGGCAAGATCGCTCTCGGAGGTTTCGGAGTTGGTTTGGGAAAATAGCCGGATCGGTTGGAAAGAAATTTTATCGGCTCCCATTCACTCCCCCCTCTCTGGTCGCCGTTTCGGTCCTTCACTGGCGCGCCACTGTCGGTGCCGGAACCCAGAGGGGGTCCAAACACCTGCAGAAATGCGCTGTGTCCCGTCTCTCGATGGTCGATGCAAGCGCAACATGATGACACGAGGTTTATCCTGGTTCCGATCTTTCGATCGTACGTCCAGCAGGGTGTGCTTGCGCACTATATTGCCTTGCACCGGGGTGCTCGTAGTAGGGGGCTACAAGCTTGGCGGGAGAGGAGGATGAGTCTCCAAGTCCCTAGAACGAATGGGAGGTTGAGTGTAGTGTTCTGACGAACTTGGCGGTGAATGAGCGAGTGAGCGTGTCGTGTGTTTCTAGGGGGCTGCCTCCTCCTTTTATAGTCCAAAGGGGGGCAGTTACAAACAGGGAAAGTACAGTGCTTGGTACAGTGACAGCGTATGACGGGGTATGGTCGCAGGCGTGGCTCCTGTCCTGGTGTGCGTTGTCGGATTACACGACTTGATCTGGCGTATGGGGCTGCAGGTACATGACGCGGCGTCCCCTGTTCATGATGTGTGCTCCCTGTGCTCCTGGTTTTGAGGGCTTGCGTCGTGCGGCATCATCAAGCGCAGCAGGCCGTGCATCCTTTCGAGGGCTCCCCATGCCCGTTCGAGGGGTTCCCGTACCGGAGTTGGCGGAACAGGAGAGCGTGACAGCATAGGCCTGTCACACTGCACGGGTCTGCACGCAGCGTCGAGGATGACCGCACCGTGTCAGGAGTTGGTGGAGATGACCGGAGATGGGGGAAGGATTCGTCGCTTGACTTTTGCGTCCAAGGTCGTACAAGGCCATTAAATGCTCTTGTCCAGGGGGCAGGTGAACCACCAGCAGGCCCCACGAGCGAGTGGAGGCCTCAAGCGAGGCGGAGACGAGTTGTCGAGGGTGGCTCCCAGGCCTCGAGCGAGGAGGCCTCGAGCGAGGCGGAGTTCCGATTCGCTCGAGGGGTGCCGGGCACCCTCGAGCCCGACGGAGGCTTGATGCTGCCTTGCCTAGCTCTTGCCAAGTTTACTCGTTCTTGTGGCTTAGTTGGTTATTTCTGTTATATTAGGGGCCCCCTTGGGATTGCCACCGACACTATTACTTGGTGAATCTTCCCCGATGATTTAAATGCCCTATCTAGAGCCTAAACAGTTATATATCTCATGAACTACCATATGCTATCTTGAGTTGCTTTGAGTCTTGTCGAATGGTGAATTCCTCTTGCAGAAGGCACTTGTCATTTACCGGTCTTCCCATCCACCTCAGCCTCAAAATGTCCGACTAGTCAAAATCCCGTCTCGGGGTTGACGTCCACCGTCGATGACATATACTCACCTCACCACAAAGCTCACCCCAAAGGTCCTCAATCACTCCATACAAAGTTGAATTCCTCTCTGTTACCAAAGTAAGAGAAGAGACGTATTTGAAAAAAAAAAGAGTTGGAGACAATGCTCCATTCGAAAAAAAAAGAAGAAAGAAGAAGAGAGAAACGTCTCAAAAATATGAGAGAGAGAAAATAAGGAGTCCCAAGACCTTTGAGCATCACACCTTCTCCCACTCCACTTGAACCCATGAATTCCAAAGACCGGAATTTGACGAGTGTCATCGCTCGCGAACCACTCTTCGACTCGACAACAGAAGTAACCAAGGTATGCCACTCTTACCCTACCTACAACTCCACTTCAGCCTTAGTATAGGGAAAAGTTGGTCAATCCCGACCAAGAGTGAGGATTAAACACCTTGAGTGACTCGAGAGTACCATCGGGGAATGAATGAACCATCTTTTGAAAAATTCATATCTCCGAGATGGAACCTGAAAAGTTGCAGGAAATACTTCAAAGATGACCGTTCAAGCTCTCAACAGCCCAAGACGTGAACCGTGCAGCCCCACGATGAACCATGGTATGAGTTCTCTTTTATGCCAACTTATTCAAATGATCTGTTGAGTTTTGGCTTAAGCACAGGGTACTTAGAGAGTATAAACATTGAAGCAACTCCTGACCCGCCGAACCTAGAGTTTAGCCTTGCTCGAGGACGAGCAAGAGTCTAAGCTTGGGGGCGTGTTGATGGCCATTACAACCCAGTCTTGACCGTCAACAATTCGGTGAAATGAGGATGATCATACCATGTTCCATGCATAAATGTGTTTATACTAACAAATTCCATAAGTTTTGGATGAGTTATGGTTGCAGGATGAAACAGGTGAAACAAGGGCCAAACCTGGCACAGAGCCAGGCCGGCCGGCCTAGCCTAGGCCGACCGGCCTCCCCTGGCCAGGTCTGGCCACGTCACTGATCCACAAGCTCAAGCAAATGCCCAGGATGATCAAGCACCGTGCAATCAACGTCGGTTTGATCCAAGGACCCGAAAGGCCTAGAGTGCAAGACACATGGATTAGAGGGCCCACAACATCGGATTCTTGGACAACCTCAACTGAAGGCAACCGTTACCAACCTCAGGAAGCAATCTGGAGCGTCCACGATGAAGGCGGTGGCCAGGGTGCCAGGTGTAGGCCGATCGACCTACACCAGGCCGGCCGGCCTGCTGCTGCCTCTTCACGCGACCATCTTTCGCGTAGAGGTTAAGCAGGCTGGTGGCGTGACGGTTACGAGTGCTACCTGACCTTGGGAGGCTATAAAAGGCTGCCCTCTCTTCCATCCAAGACACACACCACACTTCTCAAGTCTTTACTTGAAGGGAGCTCTTGTATCTTTTCCATTTCTTAGATTAGGATTAGAGTTGGGAGTAGAGTCGAGTCGAGCTTCGCTCGGATCTTCGGAGTCTTCGGAGTTCTGGTAAAGCTCTTGTATCCTTTTCTTCTTTTGAAGAGTTTATCATAACAATACTATTTTATTCAGAGCTTAAGTTATCTTTCATATTTATTTCTTGCTAATTCTTAGAGTAAAGTTCTTAGCTCTTTTCAGAGTGAAGTTTTGTCTCCCTTTAGTTTTAGTGTAGAGTTTAGTTTTAGCTCTACCGGGTTTTATCTCGCGGGTTTGCTCGTCTTGACCGGGTCGTAAGACGCCTTAGGGAAGACAGGGATTTCTCTTGACAGGCCACAAGAGAAATCTTAATCTTCGAGTGCAGATGTGGTGTTTGGCTTGTTGATTAACTTGGAAGTGTGTTGCACCCCACGGAACTGCAGTGGTAGGCGGTAGGTGGTGACAGCCCTGTCTGTCCTTCGTAGTCCACCATGTTCAGGGTGTATTCATAACAGTAGTGCTGAGCCCGGAGAACCCCCTCTCTCACCCCTGTTCTGAGGTTCTCCCGTTCTAGCTGTCGAAGCGAGCTCTATCCCCGGTATCTAAGCTAGAGTCTAGGCTAAGGCTAGAGTGTCTTTTGCTCTGAGTTAGGAAGTATCTAAGTCCAGTCTCTCCCAACATCTTTCCTTTTCTATAGACTTAGGAGCTTCTGTGTGTCGCTGGTCTTTCAGACCTTCTATCCGGTCATTCACTTGACCATTATCCCTCAAACCTAGAGTTTGTACCCTTGGGTTTTTGGCTTGATATTTCTGGCAAGATTTATCATATCATTCTTCAATACACTTTAACCATCTGCTTCCCTGCAGAAATATAAATACGATACCCTGGGATAACTCCTGAGGTGAAGTGCTACAACGAGATATATTATGTGCGCTTGCAGAATCTATTTTGCATACAACGACATATATCTTCGCGCTCTTGAGCGTTGCTAAAAACGTGACGCTAAGGAGTGCCAACAATCATCTTCTTTTCCTGGTGATGATGGGACATCACCATATGCTATCGATTCATCGTCATCGAACATGGAATAAAAGAAAGGTTCATGATGATCATAGGAGGGCTTAGGATCTGAGGTAGGGGTTTTGGTTCGGCAACGTTCTGTGGGCAAGGTGATGGGGAATGACCAAAAGCATTCATTCTATCAGCAGGCTCTTGAGATTTTTCAGGCAGATCTTCGTATACTCCGGTGTGCTCAGTATCCTTGAGCATCTTATCTAGGATGGCTCTCCCCTCACTTACGGTTAAGAAGAAGAAAGAACCTTTAGAAGCTGCATCTAAAAGGAGTGCACTCTCTTTTCTAAGACCACCAGCAAAGTGTTGTAGGCGCATAGCCTCGGGTATACCCAAATCTGGCCCTGAAGCTAAAAGTTTGGTGAAACGAGCCCAAGCTGCTCCCAAAGACTCTCCCCCTCGTTGCTTGAAAGAGAGGGCTTCTGTACGAAGGGCAATGACCTTCGATAGGGGAAGAATTTGAGACAAAACTCATCTTTGAGGGTATTCCAATCACCTTTTACGGTCCCTACGGTCATATAATACCATTCTTTGGCAACTCCAATCAGGGAGAATGAAGAGAGCTTCCATTTCACCGTTTCATGGTGCATGCCTGATATTGAGATGATAGAACAGTTCTGTTCGAATTCTCGTAGGTGGGTGTAAGGATTTTCATCCTTGTGCCTAGAGAAAGATTGCGATCGAACCAAGGCTGCAAGACTAGGGCGAATCTCGAAGCCTGAAGTATGGATGGGGTGTCATGAAGGTGGTGGCACCCAATGATTATGCCCTGGTGCCGAGAACTGACGGAGGGTAATAGATTCCATGGGGAAGGTGGGATAGAATTTTTTTAACAAGGGATGGTATGGTAGGTAGAGTGATACAAGGATAAACTAGAATGATACTAGTACAGCTACCGTTCCCCGGCAACGGCGCCAGAAAGCTTGTTGGCGTTCCTTAGCCTAACAGATAAATCCGCAAGCGTACGGATGCCGATGTAGCTTTCACCTAGGAGTATTCCAGGGTATCGAATCCATGAGGAACGAGAAGTGTACTAGAAACGGCTCTGGTTTATCCAAGGACGATGGGAGTGAAGAAGAATAGATAAGTTGGGTAGAGGTAATCTAATGTCTACTTGCTAACCTCCTATCAGGAATACTTGATTCCTCTAGTCGCTTCGACGGCTAGAACGGGAGAACCTCAGAACGGGGTGAGAGAGGGGGTTCTCCGGGCTCAGCACTACTGTTATGAGTACACCCGAATGTGGTGGACTATGAAGGACGGACAGGGCTATCACCACCTGCCGCCTACCACTGCAGTTCCGTGGGGCGCAACACAACCTGAGGTAGCTAGCCAGCACAGGCACCACACCTAAGCTTTCAGCTACTGACCTCCACCCAACGCGAAGGGCTATAGAGGAAACCCCAAACAAGAGTCGCTGTCACTCGCATAGACTCAGGTACCCGCAACTAGAGAAAGCATTCAAGAACTACTAATGTAAGGAGAGAAAGCAGTAAAGACAAAAGAAGAGGAACTTTACTCGAACTGAAGCTTCATTCCTCGGAGGCACAAAGTTGGAGAGGGGGCCGACACTTCGGCTCCTCTCTGGACTCTCACCTCACCACTCTCCCTATTTTCTAAGCTAGATAGGTAGCACTACACTACACTTGGACTTCTCCCTTTCACCTGTGGTGTGTAGAATGGGGGTGGAGGTCGCCTTTTATAGCCTTCCAAGGGCGGTATCACGCGTAGGAATGACGCCAAGGACCTGCTTAGCTTCCACGCCAAAGGGGAGGAGTAACGGCCACGGTCATAGGCCAGCCGGCCTCCTTCAGGCCGTTCGGCCTGGAGATGGTGCCATTTGGCACCGTCTTTCTCCTGGACGGTCCTGATGCTCTCCTAATGACGGTTGCAGTGGCGTTCGATCCACGCTCGGCAGTTAGAGGCCGGTCGGCCTAGGCTAGGCCGACCGGCCTGGCTCTGGCCCCTCTCGGCCCTCCGTTGCACCGACACGCTCGTGGACGGTTGCTTGTTGTCTGAAGAGGCGGTTCCAATCCAAAAGTTCGGTTTAGTCGCTGCATGTGGGCCTTTCGCTCCATGTCCTAGGCCTTTCGGTCTCAACTTCACTCATCCTTGTCAATTCCATGCTTGGGGGTCCTTTGGTGACTCCCTAAGGCTATCTTGCAAAGGTTGAGGTGGTTTGGTGGAGGTCCAGGGCCGACCGGCCGGACAGGTTTCGCCGGCGATTTTCCCGGAGGCGTAACTTTTTCGTCCGGACTCCGAATTGGGTCATCCAAATATCCATTTCGATCATCTCGGAAAGCTCTTCGGCATGGGGCTGTCAAATATATGATTTGGATAACTTTTGCACCAGGTCCACGTCTCCTTTGTCTCGGGATGAACCTTCACTTGTATGACTTCACCGATGTTGGTATTTATGCACCATATTACCTATATCTCCTTGCAAAACATATTGGTGCACAAAACTTGTAGAACTCATTAGTTTAAATAAAATATTATATGAGCATCACTTAGTTCCTTCATTAAGTTGGGAAGGTTGACGGTCAAAAGTGGCATATAGTGGTCGTCAACAACCGTGCACTTCGAGGTTTAGGTTGGGGTTCGCAACGGGATCTTGCACGAATACATCCCTGGCTCGAAGGCCAGGGCACGTGCATAAAAAAGGTGGCACCTTGGTTGGGTTTGGGTCACCGACGATGAGGTTCAAGGCATCGCAGAGTCCATGGCGACATGGGGCTTCGGTTGCCTCGGGTTTAAGGCATAAGAGAGGGGCGTGAAGGCCTTCAACAGATTGAGCTGAGCGTATGGGGCTCATGTGTTCCTGAGCCGCGGCGCGCTAGCACTGGTCGGGCTCTGGCGTCCATGGCGGCGAGCAGAGTAGGGGAGAGCAGGGTTGCTCACCTAGCGAGAAGAGGGAGACGCGACTGGCTTGGCGAGGGGAGGAAGACGACGGCTTGATGTAGGCGAAGAAGAGCTGCAATAGGGTACTAGTCTAGGGGCGTTTGTCCCTTCTTGCTCCAGAAAGTTGAGGAGGTAGCACTCCGGCGAGCTGCTCCGGCTCCGGCCCTCCTGGACTCCCCCGCCTCCTTCCCCTTCTCCTCTCCTTCTTGCGCTTCTAGTGGTAGGTGGGATGGGGCAAGAGCCCGAGCAGATGGCGTTGGCGGCGGGCGCTTGCCCTGTTTTATAGCGGCGGCACGGGAAAAGGGCAGAGCGGGCGAGCGCTGGCCAGCGGCTGTGATGCGCGGGCACCTACGTGGGGACACAAGTCACCGTATCAACGGTGAGTGGCTAGGGCTGGCGCGGCCACGTGGTATCGGCGTGCGGGCTAGGGGCGGCCGGCTAGGGCAAAGGGGGAAATTTTCCTTACGGGAAGCTTCTGGATGGGCGACCGACTAGGGTTTGGCCATGGCGGCCAAGGCAATGCCAAGGTGGAGGCTTAGGTGGCCGCGGGTGACACTAAAGAGGAGTGGAGGCTTAGGTTGCGTCGCAGCGGTGGCTGGAGCAAGGCTCCACAGTGGAAAGGGGTACGACCAGAGCTGGAAGAAAGGGTGCTGACTGAGCGGGTCCTACGAGTCAGTGAGAAAGAGAAAAGGAGGGCGCGGGGGTGCTGGGCTAGAAGGTTAGATGGGCCGTGGGGTTTAGTTGGGCCTTTGCCTGTTACACGTGGGGATGTTGGCGTTTCTTAACGTCACTACTAGTTTCCAAGTACCACCGCTAGAACTGTCATGTGGTAATCTAACAATTGCGAATGAATCCGCAAGCGTACGGATATACCATTGTAGCACTTCACCCATGAGTATTCCCAAGGTATCGTATTTGAGGACCCGGTGTGTCCGAGGACCGGTGGATGGTCGCTTCCTGGTGTGATGAGTGATTGACAACGTGGTGTGGATTGACGTTTCCCTTGGCTCAAGTATTGCAGGTGTAGAATGCGGCTTGGTTGCATTGGTGCAGGTGAAGAACAGGCGCGAAAGGTCTTAGCCATGGCGGCCTCCGAGGAGCGGAGAGACAAGTAGGCTTGGTTCGAGGGACCCGATGGCCGGTGGATCAAGTGCGGTTCACATGCTGGCAAGAACGAGCAAGGGGACGTGGTTCCGGTGCGAGGTAGCGGTTCACAACCGAAGCTCGTATGCGGACGAGAAGCCGGTGCAAGGTGGCGGCTAACAACCGAAGTTTGCGCGCGGGGTTTGGTGATTTGGCCACAAAATCATCGGTGGACGGTTTCCCTTGGTTTGGGCCTCAAAACCAAGGACCGAGGACTCGACGAGGCGGACTTGGGCAGCTGGGCCTGTGTGGGCTGACAGGGGCGGTTTAACCGCCCCCCAGGGCCGGTTTAACCGCCCCCCCTGGGCTGGCCCAAGAACGGCGTCGAGGAGCTTCGATCCGGAGGACACGCGGCGTGACTGCAAGGCTTGCGTCGGAGGGAAGCTAGCTTGCAGTGGAAGGTGCCCGAGCCGGAAAATATCTGAAGACCAAATTTCAAATTTGCCCCTGAGGGGTATGTATCACTTAGGGGTAGTTTAGTCTTTAGGACATCACCACTTGGACTACTAATAGGCCCCTTCAGGGCTGGTGGCTGTCACCTCTCTAGTTATCTCTTTAGGTTTTACTTTGAACTTGTTTTCCCCTTCATCCCCTCCACCTAGAACTACTTCGAATCATTCCTAGTTTGTATAGGTGAATTCATGGTTATGTGATTGAGTTTGTGCTGCTCATCTTTGTGCCATGATTTGATTTCCCGAGCTCCCTTTCCTTTTTCTATTTTCGTGGGTATTTTCGGAGCTATTTTTGGGGGATTTTCGTTCTTCTTGTTCTAGAGCGTTTTCTCTCGGATTTCTTTGGGGGATTCACGTATGAGTGCCTTGTGCCTCTTTTGCTGGTGATCCCTTGCCCCCAAACGCCGAGAATCGCTCTGGTTTTGAGATTTTCGGGATGAACTCGAGGTCATGGTGTTCTTCGCGAGATCTGTGATTCCGGGAGTTGTACTGAGTTAGAGGCCGAGATCTTTTGGGAAAACACTCCACTGGAGGTCTAGATCATCTGACCAAAATCTCGCCTCAAGAGCTCAAGCGGTTTGGGAGATCCACTTTTGTTTTGACTTTCTCCCGAGGCTCCCAGGCCCGGGCGGTTTAACCGCCCCCCCTGGCCGGTTTAACCCCCCCCCCCCCTGGGTGTGTTAGATCGAGCCGAGTTTCGGGTTGTTTTGGTGTTCGTTTCGATTGGTTCGAGTTCCGCTGCTCGTTTCTTGTTCCTAGGGTCAGTAGCTTGACAGTGGCTACGTGATCTTGGCAAGATTGCTCTCGGAGGTTTCGGAGTTGGTTTGGGAGAATAGCCGGATTGTTTGGAAAGAATTTTTATCGGCTCCCATTCACTCCCCCCCTCTCTGGTCGCCGTTTCGGTCCTTCAGTATTTCCCAAAAGGAAGGCAGGATTGGTAAAATAATACATTTGCAATCATGAATATAGCAATAGCATGGATAGAATCATATACAAAGGACAAGGGTAAGATAAACAGGATATGGGTAGTGCGACACACACTGTGGTTCATCTTAAGGTCATCTAGGCTAGGGAAAGGACTAAGAGTGAGCATCTAGGTTCTAAACACTTCACACACATGCACATGTCAAGTTAGAGATACAAGCTATACATCATCATGAAATAAGCCAAAGCACCCAGGTAAGGGGAGATAACCTCCATCGTTGCTTATGCACAGCTAGATTGTTACTCATTTCAGAACTCCTGTTATAGTGAACCCGAACGTGGGGGATTTTATAGGGTCCAACAGGGTTGTCACCACCCACGGCCTACTCCGGCCAAACCGTAGGGAACACTCACTAATCTACCGTTCATTCCAACCCAAGCTCCATGCTCGCATTGTTCACAACACATCGACCGTTTCGGACTATTGAGACTTGGATCGATGCCGCTACTATAAGAATAGCCGGTGAACCTATACCATGACTTTGATCATGGAGATCATGTAAGACATACAACCATAATCTAATTGAATTAGAGCAAAGTCTAATACAAGAGAGGGCACGCATATCTCTACTACCTATGCAAAGGTAGAAGACTAAACTAGCATATACGCCAAGCATATCACGATAGCAAGAACATGAACACAGCTCAATCATATCATGACTAAGACAAACATTGTATGAAGAAGATAAATAATCAAAGTAGATTAAAGTCATCCTAGAACTAAGAGATACAATAGCCTTACCCAAGCTCAAAGTAGACCAAGAACCTGAATAGAGCTACTCTAGCCTACTCCACTAAGCCTAGAGCCTAAGGAAGAGAGTGAATTGCCCAAGAGTTATGTGTCTTAATTTGGAGCCCACTCCCTACATTTATAGGCACCAAGGGGCAGTCCTCCTGAGCGAATATTCCGAGCATCCACAGCAAACCAACCTTCAGGACAACACGTGGAAGGCCAGGATCAGCCAAGCCAAGGTCCGGTCGGGGTTCGGCCGAACCAAGGGTTCGGCCGACCCCTGGCTGGCCTCCCCTGGATTGTGCTTTCTCTGAGTGACCTTTATATGGGCCCTGAGTGCTGACTATATCTGTACACGCTGAGTTAGGCGGCTTGCTCCCTGGTGGGCCCCTCAATCCATGTGATGCACACGTGGCGGGTTCTGATTTGTCGGGAAGTTGTCACTTGGATCCATGAGGTGGATTCTCCATCACTTTCCTTTATTTTCTGCAGCAAATCACCTACAACCAAATATTCTCCAAGGACATGTGGAACTACATTATTCGAAGGGAAATATGCGTGTTAGCATTGTTAATCCTTCACTTTAGTAGAGAATGTTGGCTGTTATTTTGGTACTTAACGGCCGCTAATAGAGGACGTTAGGTAATTCATGGGGAAGGCTGGAGTGTAACACCCTACTTACTTAGGGCATTTAGAAATACAGGAAGTGGGCCCATAACCCACGGATCTTAGAAAAATACAGAAAAATCACATGCAGGTATAGGACAAGCCTATACACCTGATGTGATAAGGGTCAGTATTCGAAGAAATCAATGGAAAAGGTGACGAAGACCTGTGGAAGCTAAGGAAACCAAAGAGGATACAATATGAAAAATTGTATTAAGAAACTTAATCCGCGGGTTCTATTTTACAATCTACGGAGTCGACAACTCGAAAGCCATTGGCGTAAACCCCAATCCTATCCTTCCAAATGATAGTATCTCGAATCTATTCCTCAAGTTAGGCTCTTGATGAAATTAGTCCTCCCAAGCCCCAGCACCCGATCAAACCAAAACAGTCACCAACTTCTCCCAGAAATCCACCCTCCTTCCCACCAAAACCCAGATTTCGTATAGCCAACTCCCAATCAGCACTTTCCTCTAATAGGGATACGTCATACAAATTCCTCGAAGAGTTTCCCTTACATCGACATTGTTTTCCATCAACCCTCGCCATCAAGCACCCCCTGAAAACCCACATACATTATCTCATTCCCCTCCAAATAACCCCTAAACCCCATACACTGCCCTTTTTCGAAGCCCATACATATTCCAAGTATCGTAAACCCAAATACCCCGTGAGATCAATACTCATGTATCCGCCTTCCCGACGATACACCCGATACACCACCACCAACCCTCCCGAAGCACATACATCCTCTCGGGGACCCAAAACCCTTCCCTAATGAGAAAATCCCTCCAACCCTACAGATCATTGAGGCATGCAAATTCCTTTAAGGAAAATGCTCCTCAATCACATCATCGGCCATTCATAATCTGACCCGAAGTCATGCCCAAGATATACCCCAACAGTCCTAGGATTTCTAATGGCATCCCTCGAAAGGGGGCATATTCCCGAACATTCCATGGAATCATCCCATCGAAAGAGTGATTGAACCATGCTCATTCCTTTGAGCATTCGAGGCAAACCACCTGGATAAAAGAGACTTAAGGGATGGATCCTAGTGGAATAAATTGGGTGATTTGATACAAGAATCACCACATAAAATATGGAGGTTCTATTCCACTAGCATGGTCAAAGAAACCCTCCGACCGTCCCGTTATACCAGAAGGAGACACTTCTCAAGTACCCAAAGAAATCATCATACCAAGTTCATAATGAGAAGTGGTCACCCGAGTTCCTCACCAAACCCTGCTCCGACCAAATAACCTAGGAGGTTTTGCCAAATCCAAATGGATGTGCCCCGGCTGCAACCAACACCCACCCAAGCCTCATCTCTTAAAGTGACTATTAAGAGATGAATGGTATGGGGATAATATTTCCAAGCAGTATCTCAAGAATAAGGAACCGTGAAGTAGTACATCTGAAGTCAGATACGCCCAAGGAACAGCGAAATACCCCAGATAAACGGGAACTTGGATGAAGACACAATACTCTCGAGGATAAAGAAAATCCGAGAGTTAATTGATGACCTATGAACTGAACTTAAGGAAGATCTGAGTCAATGTAACTTGAGTAGGATGAAGAATCACAGGAGAAAAGCTGGTACAGGAATAACTCTAACGATCTAGAATGAGTTATGCTGGAAGTACCTTGGACCCTACATGGATATATCGAGATAAAAGAAAATCCTGGATAAGGAGTCTAGACAGAAACCCCAAGAATCCAGGATATCTACTGAAAAAGGAAAATCCCAGGGTATTGATAAGTTAGTTCTCCTTAAGTGGGGTAGTAACCCAAAAGGAAGAAAGAAAATCCGATCTCAGAATTTGAGGATTAAAACAACACAGAAAACAGATTATCCCCAAGACATTCCAGGTACGGCCGGAAAGAATTGGACCACATTCAGGGAATAACGGACAAAAGCGTCAATAATAATATTCCCTCACACGGAAATAAAGAGTAAGTAAGTGGCAAGGAGAAACAATTCCAAACTTTAAAGGGAAGAAGAAGTTCCTTTTGATAAATAATGGAAACACCGATCCTCGCATTCGCTAAGGAAATAATAGGATAAACCCTAGCTTTTCTATCTAACCCTAAATCTTGGGAAGAGATTTCCGATAAGTGGGGTAGCCCTGTAACACCCTACTTTCTTAGGGCATTTAGAAATACAAGCTTTACAAAAATTTTCTTTAAATTAAACATAATTTCTTTTCTAACAATACTCGAAATATATTCTCTAAATAAACTATGCATGTGTGTTGCATTTGGATGCTTAGACACCCCCTCTTTTTCTCCATATTCCAATGGTACAAATCCTTTCAAATCTCTCTCACCAATCCTTTATATTCAATATTCAAATATAATTTGAATATTTATTTCCAATACCAAAATTCCCCCCAAAATACCCCCAGTCAATATTCATTTCAAGCCTCACATCAAAACTCTACTCAAATTTGAATCCCCATTCAAATTTGAGTTCAAAACCATATTCAAATAAATAGAGAACCCTTTAAATGGATAAATGGGCCGGCAATCCCGTCTCAGCCCAACTGTTCCTCACGGCCCATCACCAGAGTCCGCAAAGCCTCCCCGAACTTCCCACTCCGATCACCGTCTCCCATCCCCGCACGAGGCCCGCGGCCCAGGCCACCCTCACTCCCCCCTCCCGCGGCCCAGCTCGTCCTCGCGGCCGCTCGCGCCTCCCTTGGCCCAACGGCCCACGTGGCCCCCCTCCCTTCTCCCCTTCTCCCTCCTCCTGTCACGCGTCGCCGCCGCCGCTGGCACTCTCTGCCGCACGCCAGTGCTCTGCTCGTAACGCCCCTCCCTGCCGTCGAATGCATCCGCATCCGAGCGCAGGCACGCTGCGCGTGAAACACCGCCCCGCGTAACCTCACTTCTCCGCGCAGCACATCTCTTCCTCCCCCATTTAATGCTCCGCCGCAATCCACGACCGCCGCCCGATCGCCGGCCGTCGACCAGGATCGACTAGAGAAGGGCGTGCACAACGCGTGCCAGTGCCACAGGCCTCCACCGCATCCGGGGTGCGGCACCGACGCCCGCTACACCAGCCGAAGCCGAGCTCGCCGCCGCCATTCCCCGACGCCACGCGCCTCCACCTCCGTGGTTGCCCTCGGCCGCCTCACGCTACATGGCGAGCTCCGCCAGGTCCACCGCGCCTGTAAAAGTAGAAGCGCGCCCTCCCTTCCCCCTACACGGACGAAAATCGTGCCGAGCTTGGGCTCTCCCCTCCCTTTCCTCCCCGCACATGGCCACACTGCTCCACCCCCTCTCACCACCCGCACTGGCTGCCGGCGAACTCGCCGCGCTCCCCTCTCTCTCCTGGTGTTGGCTGCAGGGCCGCCGGCGAGCTAGAACGCCATTCCGGCGCTGCTCCGACGAGCCCCGCGGCGGCGCGGATGGCGTGCGTGGCGGCGCCGCCTGGCTCTGGTGAAGCGATGCGCCGCCGTCACTCGCCGTCCACCCACCGTCTCCTCTCTCTCTCTCCCTGCAACCTGACAAGCGGACCCGGACACCGGTGGCGTCACCCCGCCGTCCCCCTCCTCGGCCGACATGCGGGCCCATGCACCACCCCGCCGGCATGAGCCCGGTCCACATGGACCGCAGGCGCATGGCGCCCCGGTCCACCGGCCGGCGCACGATGCAGGGGCAGCCCCGCCCGTCCGTACACCAGGTGGACGTGGTCCAGTGGGCCACGGACCCAGGCGCGCGCGGTCCAACGGACCGGCGCATGGAACAGTAGCCGCGGCCGACCCACGCCCCGCGTCAGCCCTAGCGAAATTGCTAGATACACCCGGTAAGTGCACACCAAATTCTATTTAGAGCCCTTCCTCCCCTCCAAAAATTCCCCAAAATTCTCCAAAAATATTAGGAATATTTCTAAACCTATTAGAGCCATCCAAACCATGTTAGGATATCTTTGACCCCAAACACCAAATGGGTAGCTCTCATCCAATAGAAAAGCCTTATTAGTGCACCCCCCAAATATTGTCAATCCTATTCCAAAGCTCCATAAAATCCTCATAAATACGAGGGATTATTCTAATCATGTCCATGTGATTATTACCCTAGGATTTATACCCTGGCTCCAAATCTCAGTCGCTCTATCCTGATGCCCCTGCCGAAACCCCGTCCAAAGCCCCACGGACGTCGTTTCGCCGTCCGACCAAAACCTGGGATTTTAATAAAACCCTAGCCGTTATGCTACCCAATTCCATTCTATACCATTAATTATTTAGAAACTTATTTCTAAATATTAATATAATCATCCATTAATTATTCAGGGATTATTGCTTAGATGTCCAATAATCCCCAAAACCACTACTCAAGCCCTTCTTAGAAGCCGCCGTCATCCAGGGATTATCTCTTAGAAATCCATATAACTCCCCGACCATTCAATCATTTCCGGGAAAATTATTCATCAACTCCCGGAAGTTCCATTCCTTTGTGTCCATTAATTATTTACCATAATTAATGGATTATTTCCCAATAACTCTAGTATCCCTTTTTATCCTTTATTTCTATTCTATAGGAATTGATTGATGTATTGTAATACTGAATGTTATTTTCCATGTTTTATTGATCGTTAGGTCGATGGTGTAACCAGGCTCCGATCAAGATGCCGAAGCTCTAGAAGACCAGAAGTCCAAGCCTGGTCAACATCGAATATACGTACGCATTAGCGGACGTCCAAGTACCGTCCATGAAGGCAAGTCCTGGAAACGAACTCCTTGGTCATGTTAGTCCCAGTTCCTGCATGTGAGGCCCGCTGCCACATCAGCATAAAGCACCGTCGAAACCGCTGAGGCCTTGTTCGTTTAATCCCTTCTCCGGAGGTATTGAGAGGTATTGGAGTGGATTGAGGGGTATTTTGTCTCGTTGGGATTCAATACGACTATACCTCTCAATACCTCTGGGGAATGGATTAAACGAACAAGGGCTGATGGGGTAGAACGGACTGTTCTGACAGATATATGGTTTCGTAGTTCAGGGACGAAAATCGGACAACGTCGATAGTTGATGGGGTTAAATGCATTTTGTCCAAAAGAAAAACCCCACCGGCATTCCATTTCCGCCCCCACCGATTCCGCCATGGTGAAGGAGCCCCGCGAAAGCTTCCGGAAGCGCCGCCCCACCCTATTCGCCGCGGCCCGCAACATCGCCGAGATGTTCGACGCCCACGTCGCCGTCATCGCCTTCTCCCCCACCGGCGAAGCGCACGCCTTCGGCGCCCCCACCGCGGACTCCGTCCTCCGCACCTACCTCCCCGCCGACTGGCCGCCTACCCCGCTCCCTGCCCCCGGCGGCCGCCGTCGGGGTCGAGACGGCGGCGGAGGCCGCAGCCCGCGTGGCCAGGATGAGGAGGGAGCTGGAGGAGACCAAGGTTCTGGTCGCGGCGGAGTGGGGGCGGGTGGCCGACGCCTGCGAGAAGATCAGGGAGGCGCAGGCGGCCGCGAAGAAGGATAATTGGTGGGAGGTGGACGTCCAGGCGCTCGGGGAGGAGGAGCTGCCGGTCTTCACCAAGGCGCTCGAGATGCTCAAGACCGATGTCCAGAAACTCCTCGACGCCATGGCATCCGACCGGGCGTCGCTGCAGCCGAGGGGGAAGCAGTAGACAGTAGCAGCAGCAGTAAGTAAAGTTGGGGATTGCGGTAGGCATATGAGATCGACAATTTGGTACCTGTTTTGGTTGGCTGATTGCTTTTTAGTGCCATCCGGATGTCATGGATTCTAGTTTGGGTGAATTTTGTTGCTTCCTTTACTTACTGCAGTCTCGTCTTTCATAATCCCTGTGGATAAGCTCAATCGTGGATGAACAAATTATGATCATCAGTAATGCTGTGCTTGAACAAATTATGTCTTTATGCTGATTCCTTCGGCTGGGGGCAAACTGAGAACAGGGATGCTACCAGATTACATTGCATCTTGTTATTTCTGCAATTCATGATCCATTATCTTTCTGCATCTTTCACGCATACTACTTATACAGTGAAATGGCTGTTACTATGCTAGATCTGAATGAATGCAACAAAATGCCCTTTATTTATCCCTATTCTGGTATCGCCATGTCTTCAACTAGATACTTGAAAATTATTTATACTTATGTAAATGTCTAGGATAAGCTCAGGGAATACTGATTATTTCTGATACTTTTTAACTTGCCATTCAGTGTCTCAACTTATTTTATAGAGTCATCAGATGTTTTGTCTGGTTTGATTAAAGTAAATGCACTGTATATGGTCCTTTCCATGCTGAAGAAAAAGTGCCGCGACTCGAACTCAGGCTGGCTCAGCAGACCGCTTCTTTGGCATGTCGGGCTGACCTGAGCACCTTCTCTGCTCTTGATTTGAGTTCTGAGGCGCTCCAATTGTTTTGAGGGATTTTTACATGTAGTGCCTAATAACACTCATTTCACCATTTTAGTTTGCTTGTTCAGCCTATGGTTTGAAAGGAAACACTCTTGGACTTTGAACCTTCCTGGAGTTAGATGCTGGAAATATGATGCTTTAATTTTAGATTTTCACTGTAATTTTCTTTTAACTGACTGGTGTGTCTTGCATATGCGTCAGCCAACGTGTGGTTTTGCCTGTGCTTTGCAGACTGGATGATTTGGGCAGTTCAAGTAAGAACACTACTACTCGTCTTGTCGGTTAACATTGTTCCCATCGAATATTTTCATGGTCATAAGTTAGACAAACTATTTCCCTGTTTGATATATGATTGAAGAGATTTTTCAGATAGACTTACACCAATCATCTAGACTGAATATAGATTTTTTTTATATGCTTGCTAAAATTTACTTGCATTTCATATCCCCTTTTCCACAAAGAAAATCTGGGTCAAAATAATATTTTGAGCCTCTTCTAGTGAGATCAGAAGTGCACCGATGGTTGATTATTTTTATGTCAGTACCGGTGTGATAACCATGGTAAGACAATGCATTTTTTTTCTGTACTTGAGTGATTTCGTGTCTATTCCCTTGTACAAGAGAATCATGCTAAACTTTTTTTGTCCTCTTTTCTGTATTTGAATGTTCCATCTACTCCCTTCTTGGCAATCATTCGAAACTATTTTCTGCTTTTGAATACCTACTCGAGAACGTATGTAACACTGAAACCAATCACAGAGGAGGCAGTAGAAAAGTTTAATCAACCATGCGTGAAAGGCATGTGCCAATAGGAAATGAGATTAGTAGGATCTCAGCACGGCACGGGTGAAAATATGCACGTAGCGTAGTACAATTTTCCTCAAAATGCCAAAAGAAAAGGTACTTTGTCTCCTCTCTAAAACCCAGCGAAATAGAACCTGCAACTTTCTCTCACGGACCCGGAGCATAATTCAAATGAAGAATCAGACAGTCAGGTTTGCAAGCCAGCCGGCGCGGTAGAGGGTTGCGGTTGCAGCTTGTCGCCGTGGCGTCGCACGTAGTCCCTGAGCCGCTGCAGCGCCCTGGCGAACTCCGGCAGCTCCGCCTCCCCGAGCGCCTCCACGTCGGCCTCCCACCAGAACCTCTCCCTCCCCGCCGGGACGGCCTTGAGCACCTTGGCTCCGACGGCGCTCATCCGCGCCGCCTCAGCGGCCACGCGCGCCTTGGTCTCCTCCGCCAGCTTCACCGTCCACTCCGCCGCCGCGCGCTCGGTGGCGTCGTCCACGCGCTCCGGCGCCGGGAGGAACTCATCGCCGGGGAGCGGGGCGAAGCGGCGGAGCACGTGGTCGACCGACGGGGTGCCCATCGCGAACACGTTGCCGCCGGAGGGCTTGTCCGCCGCCTCGTCGCTACCCTCCAGCGCCGGGACGCACGACGCGTCCTGTTTCTTGGAGAAGATGATGACGGCAGCGTGCGCGCCGCAGAGCAGGCTGAGCTCGGACAGCTTCTTGAGGACCCCGGCCTTGCGCTTGGAGAAGGTCACCTGTCGGCGCTCCTTGTTCTCGATGCGGCGGATCTCGATGACCTGCTTCCCTTTCGTCTTCTTCTTCCCCTCCGCCTTCACCATCGTCGCAACGCGACACGACGCGGCCCCTGCTGCTCTGCTTCTAGCGGCTTCCTGTGCTTCGTTGTAGGCGTCGATTCTCTGTGCGCAACGCAATGCGATATTGCGATGCGCTCTATGCTATGGAAGGACCGGAGGCCGGGCGGTGCGCGAGTATAAGTAGAACTGTAGAAGGGAGCATTGCCAAAAATGGAGGGAATTTACTGCTGTTTTTTTCAAGAAGTGGTGAAGTTCGGGCGTCGCACGGCAGGGACAGGGGAGGCAGCGGAGGTGGAGTCCAACTCCAAGTCGGACGCGGCAAACTATTTTGAGAAAGAAATGCGCTGCTCGATTATTTTAGGAAAGGAAATGTGCGTGCTAGTTAAGGAAGGCAATCACGATCTTGGTCCTTGGTGAGAACTTGACCTCGCTGATGAGGACAGCAGAAGCTCCCCTGGTTGCCTGGTTGTTTGGTTGCCTACTGTAGGTGTACTCTACATTTTAATATTGTCTTTTTTTAATTATACAGTACAACGCAGACGTTCACAACACGCACGCACACTCACCTCTATGAGCACACGTATGTAAACTTTATCCATATGAGTACTTTCGAAGGACTAGAGCACCCGGCAGGCCTGGAGATTTCCGAAGTCACCATTGACGCACTATTGGCTTTTTTGCTCTAATCATTTATCTAATTTAATTTTTTATTATAAATGTATAAAAAGATAAGTCAATTTAAAAATACCTTTCATGTAAGTAATAAAACCTGATACTCTTGTAGTTTTTCAAATAAGGGGATGATAAAAATTGTGATCAGATGTTAACAATGACAAATATTTTGATACGAAGGTAGTAGATAGCATGGAACAAACTAGGAATTTTGATGATAATCCCTCCTCCTAAAATGTAATTTAGGACGTATGTGGTGGGATTTTCTTTCTCAGGCCAGGGAGTCCGACGCTCCGGTGGTAGCAGCGCCGTTTCAAATGACTGACCATTATCATTATTTACACCCAGCAGCGGAGGGGCATGGTGGCTGGGTATGGCAACTGCCATACCTTTTTTTTTTTTTTTTTTGCAGATAACACAATGCTCTACTGTCAGGCTACTTCTGTTCTGCTACGCTAATACCATGGCTTTAGCATTGATCACAAATCCGCAGCGAAAGGTTCATAACCATCCTAAGCTACGACGACGTCCGTTGGCAACAATAGATTTGGTCAAAGAAACAGATTTGTAATATCAAACTCTCATTCCATACGACGCCATTTTCTGAAAAGATAAAACTGCTCCAATATATTATTATTCTCCCTGCAGATGAGTATGTGAACCCGACGAAATGACAACACAAAAATGACAGGGACCCCCTAAGCATTGTCCCCCTAATAGCGATGGTGGACGACGAACGTAGCGAGCCCAACGCCGGCCGTGGACATGAGAGCGAGATCATCAGCAGTAGCAGTGGCACTGGTTGTGGCCGTGGCGAAGCTTGCACTCGCCGCCGCGGCACCACGTCTGGCACCACGAGTCACAGTCGCCGTTCTGGTCCGGCGAGCACCCCATCTGGTTATCCCCCCATGGCCGGTGTTCGTTGCAGCACATCGGGCCGGACGAGGCTGCGGCGGCAACAGGAGGAGATGATCGATACACATGCGCACGAAGCAAAACATGCATGCGTTAGTTTTCCAAAAAAGGAAAAAAAAAAGATAAACGACGACGCGGCAGTCTAGAGCTTCTGGCAGAACAAACTGTGGGGACATTGGTCGTCGAATTACCTGCAGAGGCAACGAGAAAGGCGAGCACGACGAGAACAACTGCTGCGCCGGCGCGCGCCATGTGTGATTCCTCAGGAATTCCTTCTCGTGCTTGACCTGTGCTTACGACGGAGCTCGATAGATTATGTTGTTTTTGATCATCTCTTGGTGCTACTTATAGCTGGAGACAGCCTGAAGTTGGAGCGTCAAAACATGAAGCTATTATTGTTACCGTTTACGCATCGTAATAAATGGAAAGAATTTAGCGCTGTACATTATATGGAAGTTAATGGGTTCCGGTATTCTTTCGCAATTTATTTCTTTTCCAAAGTGTTCCAAACTAGTATATGCCTTCCAAAGCAATACTCCTATCTATATGCATGGGACGCGAACTCTTGGTGCGAGATAAAGTCGCCTACACGAGCTACTAGATTTGTAACTGTATATCGTGATCCAGAACGAGGACTATATAGAACTATAGTGATTTGTAATTTTACCGACATTAATTGATGACTAGCAAAAATGCTCGTACGTTGCTACGGGCGAGACAAATATGTATAGTTGTAATTTCATGAATTTAAAGAAAACATCCTGGTTAAAAAAATTTGTGCATTGCTACATTCTTACACGCGATAGGTTTATCAAAAATTTTGAATTTTTTTCAGTTTTTTGTCGTTGCGCTGAAATGGTCTCTATATTTTTTTCTAAAAATTCATATTTTTTTTACTTTTGACTTATGTAGTTCTTGCTACTCAAGTAATCCTCCTTACATCTCTAACTTTTCTTATTACAACAAAAGTTTCTAAACAGAAAAATAGTCAAAACCATCTACCACATAAAACGATCCCATATCTAGTTCTAATATCTTATCAATAACCACTTGTTTTCATACATGCCTCATTTTCTGCAAGCATCACTACTACATGAGCATAGTGCGCAAGCGCTAGTAAGTGTTGGTTTGGTTGTTTAGGGCACGTACAACGGGCGTTGTCTGCCGTCGTCATGCAAGGAAATTTTGCATAAGGCCCCCGCACGCGCGTCGTCGAGGTCCGGTCGTCGTCTCGTTCGTCTACGACCCGAGCTCGTGCTCCAAGGACAAACACCGTGTTGTACAGATCGTAGTCTCCTGGTGACGGAAAGGCTCGATTTCGTGCGGCTTGCTGATAAAATCGAACCTCGGTGAGCTCCTCTCCAACCCCAGGCCCTTCCCCGGCCGAATCGAGGCCTCCCCAGCCGGAATCGGCCTCTCCAGATCGCTGCCCATCCAAGGGCTCCCCTGTTAGAATTAGATAGAAGGCAGAGGTGTTCGTGTAAAATGCAGGGACCTGTTCGTAAGGCTTTAAAATATTTCAGGGTGTGTTCTGAAAACCCGTAACTTAAAGTGTAAATCCAAATCTGTCAAATTATAAAATCCGTTAAAAATCACAGAAATATCCTGAAAAATGCAAACTAAATTTTTCTTGTATCCTTGTGAGATATGTGATCTTTTATAGAAAGCATATAGATACGTTTGATGCCTAGTTTTTAAATTAAAATCAAATCTCAGTTTGGATAAATTTGTGCACAGTTTGATATCTACATATTTGTTTGACTTGATCTTTGGATATGTGGTAGCTGATGACATTTTTAGGCTTCTGTAAAAATATGGCACAAAGTTACATACTAGGTTTTGAGTTATGAATTAATCTTTTTATCTGCACATTGTTATATCTAAGATTTATGTAAATTAGTATGTTCAGCGAATAAATCCCAACTTCTTTCAGTGCTTGATAATCACTTTTAATGCTTGAGATAAATAGTAGAGCTTAGTTTGACACTTCTAACATGCCCTTTTAAATAAGAATAGTTAAAATCAACTCTAATTTTATAGCAAGATTCGCTGATCTTTTTAAGTTGTTATTTGGCTTGTTATCTAGTCTCAGTTAGTTATAGCCCTGGTAAATTTTCTAGGTTCAATTTCTGCTAGTGTGATTTTATAAGATTTAATCTTGATGCTAGTAGTGTTGATCTCTACATATATCATTTTTTAAATTTTGTATTATGTCTTTGTTGATTTTAGTCTAAAACTTGCAAAGTAGCACCAAAATGGCTATAAAGATCAAGTATGCACTAGATCACCATAATTTGTGTGTCAAAGGATGAATTAAATACCCTGCAGACAGCCAAACAGACAACCCGTTGTACAAGTTGTCTGTTTAAGCTGTCTATTAGTGTAAAAAGATAGCAAGCTGTTGTCACTGTTGTACTTGCCCTTAGCCCAAGTAGCAAGTAAGAAACACCACACATCAACCAACCAGAGCTTCATTGATTAGCTGTAATAATTAATATAGATATAATACATACTCGTGATTAATAACAAATCTACTGTCACGATATGTAGTTTTAAAATGGCACATGATGATATAACAAACGAAGTGTTTCTAGTGCTCCTAATACCAATATGTGTGTTACTCATTATCATCGTGGCTTTAGGATCGAGCAGTAACCTATTTGAACAACCACCGATACAGTCAATAAATAAGATAATTAAGTGACAGCGGACCCCAAATATACTGTGGCGTTTGCACACTGTGCGTCCTAGTTTATTCGATCCACCGCTCCTCCTAAAGTACACGTGTGCTAGCTCTCTCCATGCACTTGTGTCTATCTGGCGCCTACGCCCTTGGCCAGCGGCTCAGCGGGTACCGCGTGGCACGAACAAATTGCGAGGTGACGTTACCTTCTTTACTGTTGAAGCGTCATCTCTCCGGTATCTTCTTGATCTGTTCTCTTTGTTTATTGTCAAGCTTGCCGGGCGGCGTTGGGAGAGCAGGTTGCGGCAACGATGCTGCGAGGGGAACGCAAGGGCAGGCTGGTAACCTGGTTCTAGCCGCGGGAGAAGCGCCTGCGCTGAGGAGGAAGACAGGCAGCCGGGGTGACTGGGTGAGGATGTGAGGCTGACGGGCGACGCGTGCGCCTGAATTGTTGCTGCCTTTTGCTGGTGCTTGCAACTCCTCTCCTCCTTGTTCCAATTCCTTCATTGTGGACAACGGATTGGTACTCGTTCGTTTTGATTTGCTTGGTTTGTTCTGATTCTTGGAACGCATACGTCCGCCACCTGCTGGCTCCCCGCTATCACTTTCCAAGGGTTATGGACGCTCAGTCCCGCCAATGCAGACTCCTGCCAAAGTGCCGGCCGTACTAGGGGTCTGCAACGTCCCTGACGAGAGCAGCTCCGAGGGCCGGAGGATTTTTCACCTTTGATCGTGTTCTTCCTCTTTTGCTTTCGATTGTGTTCTTCCACTTTTTTTGTTTTTCTTTTTACTCCGGCGAGAGTCATCTTTTATTTATTTTTTTCACGGAGTATTAATAAGCATACTGAGTATTGATGTATTTGACCTGTCCGATTGAGACCTACTTCTTTTCAATTATTCTGCTTGAGTTTCAACTTCCAATTCGAGCTATATGATTTGGTTTTTTTATGTGTTACGGTAGGAGAAGGATTACAGTTTTTTGTTG
Source organism: Urochloa ruziziensis (assembly GCA_015476505.1). Classification (NCBI taxonomy): domain Eukaryota; kingdom Viridiplantae; phylum Streptophyta; class Magnoliopsida; order Poales; family Poaceae; genus Urochloa; species Urochloa ruziziensis. The sequence goes on along the minus strand of CM027126.1, from coordinate 1,839,836 downwards.
ATTTGATTCAGAATCGAGTACATGATGAATAGGTGGAGGGAGGGGCAACATACGGAAAATTAGAGTGCCAGCAGTTCGTATCGGAGGGAGGGGCAACGTACGGAAAATTTGAGTGCCAGCACGAGGGGCGACGTACCAAACCCAAAGGCAGTAACTTCATCAAAATTAATTAAAGCTTTCTTGCTTTATTATTAGGTAAAGATAAAGATAAAAGATGATGACCGGTCTGTCCGTCGGATAAATAAACAACGACTGCGCACGCGGGGACTTCCCATGCAGACATGATCGGAGGTAGCACACATGCGACCCTGCTGGCATAAAAGTCGGTTGATTTTAGCTGATTCCATAACATCCTATGAGCAAGAATAAACTAGAATAAACTAGAAATAGACAAGCCTGATAGCACTCGGTAGCACCGACGATGAGAGGCACAAGGCTGTCCGGGTAGAGGTCGACGAGCCGGCCATCACACAGTATTATCTATCTATATAACATATATAGACGATCTCTACTGACTATTTCTCTCAACATGTAAGCTATCCACTTCATTTAAAAACTCACTACATCAGACGTCACGTCACCATCCACTAGGATCATCTATTTATGTCTTCCATTGATTTTCTGTGACTAATAACATCTATACGTGCAACTTATTAGTCTTTGTGAGTATCACGCTATAAAATTCACACGGTAGACATACACGGAGGATCAATCATTTAAGAATCGTTATCTCTCAACAAAATGAACATATTTTCATGTATAACGTGATTTGCAAAATAATGTTGTCATGCAATTATCTTAGTATTTCTACATTCAAATTAACTTAAAATTTTGTTTAATAACTCCCGCAGCAATGCGTGGGGTATCATCTAGTATTTGTCGATGTAGTATTGTTTTTGGCGGGCAGAATTCACATACTGCTCCTCTCTGTTGTCTATTAAAAGTAGAAGTAAATTCTGATTGAAAAAACAACAATGGAAAAATAATTGAAAGTGGTAAGTTGGATTGGGACCTTAACCTGCGCGATAGAACACATCCTCGCCACAACTCTAAGCCATCGCGCCACTAAAAACTCAAAGCCATTGTCTTTTCTAAAAAAGAAACTCAAAACCATTGTCGCAAGCGCCACACCATTGCCGGTTGATTACTCCTAGGAAGAACTGCGCGCTAACGCCACGCCTGCTATAGATTACATATATATAATCACTTGTTATTATTATGGGTGGTTCTGAATTTTCTACATTATTCAGTTTTGGTGATGAGCTGTAATATATATGAAAGAATCTCGGACTACTAAATGTAGTAGGTAATATGCACAGAAAGTAGGCACAAAATAGCGACTATGGATAGTGATTGTTCATTGTAGCATGAGAGAGCACGGGTGTCAGCATTTTCTTCATGAAAAAAATATCGGCCAGCTCTATTTCCTTTCTTCCTTGGCAAGTTCAGATGGCGGCAACACAAATGTTCTTGACCATATGAAGTGTGGTCGTGTTGACACAAAATGCACAACTATGAGAGCCTTCTATTGCTGTGCTGCGCTAGAGTTCCTGAGAATTGAGGACCGGAGCGACGCGTTGTGACATTGGTGGCCTGCTAGCCGGCGACAACAAAGAGAATGGAGAGGACAACCTGAGAGAAGGAACTAGGGTCTAGCGAAGGCATCCTCCAAAAAGTGGTGGCGGTGAGCTTCACGTGTGAAGTTGATGAGCACAAGGAGGGTGGTGCCTCCTTCTACGGCAGCGGCACCACCTCTGATCCGAGCAGGGGCTCAAGCGGATGATATAGAAGGCGAGTTGACACATGAGGGAGAAATTGGGTGAGTAGTTAAGGAGCACAATGTTTGTGTCATGTTCTCAACTTCGTGGGGGAAGTAACGGCGACTCTCTAACACGCAAGGGGCACCACGATTTCATTTAATTTTCCAAAAATACAAAACATTAAACGTGCCAACCGAGCATAGTAACACTAGAAGCCTAAAACAACGTGACAGGCAAGGACACACCGACTCTCGGTGGGCTCGTTTTCTTTCAGCGATATGAATGTACCTATTTCTTTTGAAGATGATGTCTAGATACCAGCACGCGTGACGCTCATATGCAAAGCGCAACGCTGAAATCCTGGAACCACGTGGCAAGTAAGGATGCACCGACTGTAGATGGACACACTTTATTTTAGTGATATAGATGTACTTATTTTTGTAAAGGCAAAATCAAAATAGTGCTCGTATGGAAAAAAATGAATTGGTGACATAGATATATTTTTTTAGACAAATCGAAATAGTGCTCGTTTGAAAAGAATAGAAAAAATAAAACACAAAAAAAGCTACAGTGTCTCAGTCGCCAGGAGGGCGTCAATCCTCCCGGCGATATAGAGAAGTATATATATGTGTGTGTGTGTTGCACCCGCCCCTACTACTCGAAAAATAGAGCCGTTATGATGCTGGCTGCCACAACTCGCTGCAAGCTATGTAGCCACCATGTCATCAGACCCACTTGCGCCGTCTTATGACATTATCCCACACCGGTCTAGCACTTTTCTAAGCAAGGCTAGCTACTGTAGTCCGCTCCAAGCTGACAAGCCGATGTGCAAATAGCTACCTCCGGCCATCACCATACCGACCATGTTCACTTTAAAGGAAAACTAGTCTATACTATAAAGGATGACGAAATTTTCGTATCAGGGTTACTCTTACCCCTCCAACACCGTCGGATTTCATGATGACGATCGGACGCTCCAGATTAATCTAAAGAGTCTAACTCTCCACCTTGACCCTGTTAGAATATAGAGTTCTAATGTAACACGTATATCACATGGCTGCGACCATGGATGGTATAACGTGATCACGGTTGTGATCTGCTTGTTGGACTCTCGGTTAGAGATAGAGTACTTGTTGTTGTAGATATTCAACTGAGAGTCCTTGTAACAACCTATGTATATCTCTTGGACTGATTGTTCCTATATATTAACATGCAACCGTGGTGAGCCAAGATAGGTAACCACGTTCCTAACAATCTTTACATGGTAATCAGAGCCATCTTCTTCCAAAATACATCTAGCCTCATCCTCCATGGCGTCCTCTTCCTCGGCGCCCATGGCCCTCGGCCCTCCTGTCTCTGAAAAACTGACACGGGAGAACTACATGCTGTGGAAGGCTCAAATCCTCCCAGCAATTCGAGGTTCCCAGCTAATGGGCTATCTCGACGGCACCTTCGTGGCTCCAGCAAAGTCCATCGAGGTGACCGACAAGGATGACAAGAAGGCTGTCATCCCCAACTCCGACTACGACGCATGGCTGGCCAAGGACCAGCAACTTCTCGGCTATCTCCTCAACTCACTGCACAAAGATGTGCTAGTACAGGTAGTTGATGCTTCAACGTCGGCCGAGCTTTGGAGTTCACTGCAGAAAATGTTTTCTGCACGTACCATTGCGCGGGTAACCAATCTGCGCATCCAGTTGGCAAACCTCAAGAAGGGCAACATGTCGACTGAAGACTACTTCACCAAGATGAAGTCCATCAGAGATGAACTCGCCGCGGCTGGTAAGGGGATTGGTGATGACGAACTGGTCTCGTTCATTGTTAATGGCTTGGGTTTTGAGTATAATCCTCTCGTTTCATCTGTTCTTGGCCGTTCTGAACCAACACCCCTTGATGTTTTCTATTCCGAGCTTGTGGCATATGATCTGCGTCTAGAGAAATTTCAGGAAAGCGGTGGCTATCAATCATCTGCTAATACAGCATATCGCGGACGCGGCAAGGGAGGTCGCGGACGTGGTCGTGGTCGCGGAAACCAGTTCAATGGTAGACGTGGCAACAACTCTGGACAGTACAAGCAAGGAGGAAACAAGCCAAACAAGACTCCCTGCCAGATTTGCAAGAGAACCAACCATGAAGCCCCTGACTGCTACTATCGCTATGAGGAAGATTATCAGCCCCCGAAGAGCGCAGGTATGGCCTATGGTATTGACACAAACTGGTATGCAGATAGTGGATCTACCGACCACATCACCAGTGACTTGGAGAAGCTAAGTGTTCGAGACAAGTACAATGGCCAGGATCAGATTCATACTGCAAGTGGTTCAGGTATGCACATTAGTAATATTGGTCATACAACTCTATGTACTCCAAGCAAAAATCTACATCTCAAAAATATTCTTCATGTTCCTAGTGCACACAAAAATCTTGTCTCCGTACATCGCCTAACTTCTGATAATAATACCTTCCTTGAGTTTCACCCTGATTTCTTTCTTATCAAGGATCGGGAAACGAAGAAAATCCTTCATCAAGGTAGATGTGAAGGAGGTCTTTATCCTTTAGGCGTTCATTCTACAGAAGCAAGGTCGAATAAACAAGCTTATGGTGTCAATAAGCTTACGGCGTCCCAGTGGCATAGTCGTTTAGGACATCCCTCTTTGATATTGTTAATCGTGTGCTTAGAACCAATAATATTTCTTGTGCTAGTAATCTAGCTCATGAGACAGTGTGTGATTCATGTCAACGTGCCAAGAGTCATCAACTTCCTTATGGAAAGTCCCATAGTATCTCTCGTGCTCCATTAGATCTCATTCACTCCGATGTCTGGGGTCCTGCACCTACTTCTGTTGGGAGGCATACATACTATGTAAGCTTCATCGATGACTATAGCAAGTATACATGGATTTATCTCCTAAGAAACAAGTCTGATGTTTTCTCTGTGTTTAAAAACTTTCAAGCCTTTGTTGAGAGAAAATTTGACAAGAAAATTCTTTCACTACAATCTGATTGGGGAGGAGAATATGAAAAACTCAATTCTTTGTTTCAACAAATAGGGGTCAAGCATCTAGTCTCCTGTCCTCATGCGCATCAGCAGAATGGCGCAGCTGAAAGGAAGCATAGGCACATCGTTGAGGTTGGTCTTGCCTTGCTTGCAAACGCTAGTATGCCCTTAAAGTTTTGGGATGAAGCCTTCCTTACTGCTACATACCTCATAAATCTCCTACCTAGCAAGGTTACTGATTTCAAGACCCCAACCGAGTTGCTTCTTAAACAAAAACCTGAGTATACTCAGCTTCGTATTTTCGGTTGTGCATGTTGGCCCAATCTAAGGCCTTATAACAACCGAAAATTGGCTTTTCGATCCACTAGGTGTGCTTTCCTTGGTTATAGCCATCTTCATAAGGGATTCAAATGCCTAGACATTACCACGGGGCGTGTCTATATATCAAGAGATGTTGTTTTTGACGAAAGTGTTTTTCCTTTTGCTTCCTTGCATTCTAATGCTGGTGCTCGCCTCCGTCAAGAGATTCTTCTTCTCCCCCCACATCTTCACAATTCTAGTCTTGGAGATGTGAGTTGTACTGATTCAATCATTACTAATGATGCTGATGCTTGTCTGCAAGAAAAATCGCAAGTTTCTGATGTGCAGGACAGCCCTGGGGTACATCCTATTGGGGTGCACGGAGCAAATCTCCCTGGCGCGCGATCCGAAGGCGATCCGGCGGCGGTATCTGGCGTCCGATCCGAGGCGGATTCGGGTGCTCAGGCCTCAGGTGCAGGGGTGTCGGGCGCGTCCCCGACCGCGCCTAGCTCGGCCTCCCAGAGCTTGCCGCGTGGGGGGGGCTGTCGAGGAACCTGCGGCAGAGATGGCGATTCCCGCGCCCGCCGATGGAGGATCCTCTACGGACGATGGATCTTCTGTGGCCATTGAATCTTCAACCACAGAATCAGGAGCGCCGCGTCGTCCTACAACGAGATCGCTACATGGTATTTCTAAACCTAAAACGTATACTGATGGTACTATCAGATACGCAAACTTGTGTTTGACAGGTGAACCTCAAAGTGTACAAGAAGCTCTTGCTGATCCAAATTGGAAGCGTGCAATGGAAGAGGAATATGGTGCCCTGATGAAGAATGAAACATGGCATCTTGTACCTGCAAAGCAAGGAAACAATCTCATTGATTGCAAATGGGTTTTCAAGATTAAGAAGAAAGCAGATGGTTCCATAGACAGATACAAGGCACGTTTAGTTGCAAAAGGTTTTAAGCAACGGTATGGCATTGATTATGAGGATACGTTTAGCCCAGTTGTTAAGATTGCAACTATTCGGTTAGTATTGTCTATTGCTGTTTCTAGAGGTTGGTGTTTGAGGCAATTAGATGTGCAGAACGCGTTTCTTCATGGTGTTCTGGAAGAAGAGGTTTATATGAAGCAACCACCAGGTTTTGAGAGTAAGAAGCCTAATTTGGTTTGTAAATTAGATAAAGCCATCTATGGGTTGAAACAAGCTCCACGTGCCTGGTATTCAAGGTTGAGTTCTAAACTTGTTGATCTGGGTTTTAAAGCTTCAAAATCCGATACTTCACTGTTTATTTATAGAAAAGGAGCAGTGACACTTTTTATGCTAATTTATGTGGATGATATAATTGTCACTGGTACTTCTCAAGAAGCCATTGCAGCTTTGCTTCGTGATCTCAAACAGGACTTTGCTCTAAAGGATCTTGGTGACTTGCATTACTTCTTGGGTATTGAAGTCAAGAAGGATAAAGATGGGCTTGTGCTTTCTCAAGGAAAATATGCAAGGGATATTCTTGCTCGCATTGGTATGACCAGATGCAAACCCTCGTCAACTCCATTGTCAATATCAGAAAAGCTCTCTAAATATTCAGGGAAGCTATTAGGACCAATTGACAGTACAACATATCGAAGTGTAGTAGGTGCATTACAGTATCTTACATTGACTCGACCAGATCTTGCATTTTCTGTTAACAAGGTCTGTCAGTTTCTTCATGCACCAACCGAGACTCATTGGACATCTGTGAAGAGAATACTCAGGTATATTAGGCTAACTGTCAATACTGGTCTAAGGATTACTAAAACAAGTTCTACTTTGATAAGTGCCTTCTCTGATGCTGATTGGGCTGGGAGTATTGATGATCGAAGATCAACAGGGGGTTTTGCTATATTTTTCGGCAGTAATCTTGTGTCTTGGAGTGCTAGAAAGCAAGCCACGGTTTCTAGATCAAGCACCGAAGCAGAATACAAGTCAATGGCAAATGCTACAGCTGAGGTTATTTGGTTGGAATCCTTGTTAGCTGAGTTGGGAGTTCATCTCAAACAATCACCAATCTTATGGTGTGATAATCTTGGTGCTACTTACTTATCTGCTAATCCAGTATTTCATGCGAGAGCTAAGCACATTGAGATAGACTTTCACTTTGTTAGAGAAAGAGTTATCAACAAATAGCTACAAGTAAGATTGATTTCTTCTAATGATCAGATAGCTGATGGTTTTACTAAAGCCCTTCCAGTGAGGAAACTTGAAGAGTTTAAGTACAATCTAAACTTGGATGTCAAGGATAGTTTAGATTGAGGGAGGGTGTTAGAATATAGAGTTCTAATGTAACACGTATATCACATGGCTGCGACCATGGATGGTATAACGTGATCACGGTTGTGATCTGCTTGTTGGACTCTCGGTTAGAGATAGAGTACTTGTTGTTGTAGATATTCAACTGAGAGTCCTTGTAACAACTTATGTATATCTCTTGGACGATTGTTCCTATATATTAACATGCAACCGTGGTGAGCCAAGATAGGTAACCACGTTCCTAACAATCTTTACAGACCCACCCACGTGTCTACTTCCTTTTCTATTCATGGACGAGTCCAACTCTCCATCTTGAATGCATGCAAACATCAGACAGCTTCGATCTTGTTTTGGCAAGATGAAATCCTGGCGCCACCGTCACGATGACGACGGCCCTCCACCGGCCAAGAAGCGGACGTATAAGCTGGTTGTGTCCGGGTTCAGGGGCTACGTCGTCGACACGGACAACAGTGACTCGAGACCCTTGCTTGGGCGCAGGCTCCAGCTGGTGGCGCGCCCGGCCCTTCGGCATGTTGGATGCGGCGCATGCATGGCTGGCAGCACAGAGGCCGCTTCAATCGACGGCCTATACACCTGGTTAAGAATCCTAAAGTTGACATCAAGGATGCAGCATGTAGCTGTTTGGGTCCGTCATCAACCGGCCATCGACGTTGCCATTTGATTATGCGCAAACATAGGTACGTAGCTTTTCCTGCTTTGGTTGGTGATTGTCGAGGGACAATCTTAAATCGAGGTTTCGTGCAGATTGTTTGAGTACTCGTGTAAAGTAACTTAAAACATCTGAATGTTTATTTTTATGCCTCTATGGTATATCTATTTCATTTATGTGAGATGGCATGCTTTTTTTTAACAAATTGTTATGTGGGATAAGTTATACTATGCATATTTGCGAGCACTATTTACACACTATACTATATCTATGTTATTTTGGTATATAATTCTTTCTTTTACACACACATTTGTTATTATATATTTTAAAAAAAACACGTGCCTGTGGCACGTGCACCTCTGCTAGTAGGCTAAACTAGCAACAACAAAATAGATTTACGGCACACACCCAAGATACTTGCTAGTAGGAGATTATGGTTACCACTAGACGCGTAGCACAGCGGAAGATGCATTGGAGCAGACTTGATCTAACATGGTCGCACATCGGTGTAGAGGAAGTAGTCGGTGTAGAGGAAGTAGCCGATCTCGTTTCACAAACCGATCTCCTCCTTTTGTTCTAGTAGCAGCCTCGTGCTGCCGTAGTCGATCAGTATAGCAGCAACGTCTCTACGGAGTCTACACGTGCAAAGATGGTACATTGTGCGCCGATGTGCTAGCACCGGGCGCTCTACTATTGGTTGGTGCAACGACCAAAGGGGAAGGGCGGCTAGGGCTTTGGCGGGTGGTGTATCGCGCCCCTAGCACCCACCCACGTACCCCCTCTGTCCCTATTTGAGTGTCGCTGATGGTGTGCGTGCCACAAGTTTGACTCGATTTATAGAAAATACGTATAACATTTGTATCTCCAAATAAATTTGTTAAAAAACTAGACAAAAAGATCTTTCCAATGATACTAATTATGTACCATGAATAATAATATTTTTTAAAATACAATTAAACAAAGTTTCTTCTCGAGAAGTGAAAAAAAGACAGTTATTTAGGGATGGAGGGAGTATATATATAAGATGTGCTAATTGGCTTTCACCTTGTAAGCTCATTAGTAACCCTAATCTCTCACGTATCAGTATCTTTTGGGCCTCCAATCCAAATTGTTATGGTTGCCTCTTGGGCATATCACCAACACACTGAGATCTAGTCGCAAACACTGAGGCTCTCAACCACCCAATCGCCTATACACACTCATGTCCTGGAAGCAGATCCGACTACCTAATAGTATCATCTGTATCATCCATGTGGACTATGCTGGTGGAGAAATGCACAACAAAAATGTGTTTTCTATATAATATATATAGATGATCCACACTAACTATTTCTCTTAACATGCAAGCTATCCATTTCATTTAAAAACCCACTACATCAGACGCCACGTCACCATCCACTAGAATCATCTATTTATGTCTTCCATCGATTTTTTGTGACTAACAACATCTATACGTGCAACTTATTAGCCTTTGTGAGTATCACGCTATAAAATTCACACAGTAGACATACACGGAGGATCAATTATTTAAGAGTCGTTATCTCTCAACAAATGAATATGTTTTCATGTATAACGTCATTTGCAAAAGAATGTTGTCATGCAATCACCTTAGTATTACTACTTTCAAATTAAGTTAAAAATTTGTTTAAAAACTCCCGCAGCAACGCGCGAGGTATCATCTAGTATTTGTTGATGTAGTATTGTTTTTGGCTTTAGTGCAACCGTAGCGTACGTAGGATGGCATACCACTTTCAAGGATGAGTCGCACCACATGTCTCCTCTGTTCTGTATGAGAATGGGTTCCACCATAGACCGAAGAATGTATCGGTGCCTGTAGATAATTTGAAAAACTCGATTGGAAGAAAAAACATTCTACAATCATAGCGATGAAAAAGAAATTGGAGCAGAGTTCTTCGATAAAAAAGAAAGTCCGACGAGGAATCGTGACTGTAGGCAGATTTGTCTAACCCACCCATGTCTTTACGGGCCTGATTGGTTTATGGCCCAAATTTTGACATGTCAAAATGTTGGTAAGCCAATCTTTGAGTCACCAATTGGTTTGCTACCCATATCTCACGTCTATTCTACCAAAATATTAGGAAATTTTGTGGCCTACCAAGATTATGGATTTTGGCAACGAACCAATCAGGGCTTACGGCCCCAAGTCCGACCCATCACAACCCCTTGAAGCCCAGCGCAGCAGCACCGTCCGATCCCAAATCCAACAGCCTAAATCCGCACGCCCTCCTTCAAACCCTAGCGCCGCCACCCTATTTAACCCTCCCTCCACCAACGCACTGCCATTTCCTCAACTGATCGAGCCCTACCCACCCATCCACCTCGGCGGCGGCGGCGGCGCAGAAGCAGCAGCAACCGAAGATGGTGAAGTTCCTGAAGCCCGGCAAGGCCGTGATCCTCCTCCAGGGCCGGTTCGCCGGCCGCAAGGCGGTGATCGTGCGCGTGTTCGAGGAGGGCACCCGCGACCGCCCGTACGGGCACTGCCTCGTCGCCGGCCTCGCCAAATACCCCAAGAAGGTGATCCGCAAGGACTCCGCCAAGAAGACGGCCAAGAAGTCCCGCGTCAAGTGCTTCATCAAGCTCGTCAACTTCACCCACCTCATGCCCACCCGCTACACCCTCGACGTCGACTTCAAGGACGTCGCCTCCAGCGGGCCCGATGCGCTCGCAACCCGGGACAAGAAGGTCGAAGCCTGCAAGGCCGCCAAGGCGCGCCTCGAGGAGAGGTTCAAGACAGGCAAGAACAGGTGGTTCTTTACCAAGCTCCGCTTCTAGATGCCGGGCCTCCTGCATAGTACCTGCTTTAGCTGTCAGTTTCTTGTATCGGTCACTGTTTTAAGCTACCTCTGCTTTGGTATTGCCATGAAAACTTCGTGCCTAGTGCTAAAGATCTCGGAGAGAATTTTATTAAGACATGTCGATGATGTGTTAAGTGTTGTCACATAGATCTGGCTGAAATTTTGCTCAGAATTGCTGTTTTGATGTACCGTTTTTCTCCTACACTTTGCTCGAATTGTTTGGTCTTGCTGGAGTCAGATATTTGTGTTGCATCATATAGCAATGTAACAATGGTCCTTGGTTTGCATCTATGGTGATGATATTAGGCGAACTGTCTTGATAGCTTTGGAATCAAAGTAAACTCTTAATGAATGTGTCTTTGTTAAGCATCACTATAAACTCTTGCTCTCTAAGTGCAACGGGTCAAATGTTCTATAATGAGTTGGTCAAATTTTCTATAATGTTTTCATCAAAAAAAATTTCTATAATGTTAATTGACAAGGTGGATTTAACTGACAAGGTGGATCAAACCATACTCTTTTGATGCTGTAAACTCTTTCTCTAAGTGCAACTTAGTTATCTGTATTCGATTTCAGTCTTCAGTGACTTGATTTAAACATCTAGCTTTTGCACGTTCACAAGATTTAATTCCGCGATAATTGTTATGAACATCGAAGGATGTATTGATCCCAGTTTGATCTGGTAGTTTGATATTTTTAGTTTCTAACAAGTAGCAATTGAAATAGTCCTTGACACAGCAGATAATTACATTATGAAATTTTCTAGTTTTGTGTTTTTAGTTGCTAACAAATAACAACTGAAATTCTAGTGTTGAGTCCTTGGCACAGCAGACAGTTGGATTGATAAAATTGTTCTGTTTATTTAGTTTTGGTCCTCTTTGCAGCTCTAATCTTTGGTGCTCTTTGAAGGAAATGGTTGCATACGGTTTGTGCCATCTGGTTGTAGGACCTTAGTAGACTAGTAGAGTAGTGTTTATTGTTGAGGTTGGGTTGCATATTTCCAGCAATGCTCTATTCAGAAATCAATTAACCTTATAGAAGTTTTGACCAGTTAAAATTGGAACATTGTGATAAATGTTACTGCTTGTGCAATACTTATGTTGACTAGCATATAGCATTATAGATGCTTATAGGCTACATGTTTTAGTTTGTCTCCAGGTGTCTGTTATTCGATTTATATTGGTTGAGCATACTTTTTTTTGGTGCTGTAACTGCTGCTTTCCAATTGCAACATGGTTATCCACCTTTGTTATCCTGGCATTGAACTGCAGTTGTTTTACTTGCAGCTCTTTCGATTGCTGTAGCAGCTTTCCAACTGCAACATATATATGTGAAATGTTGATGTTTTTTTTTCTGATGCTTGTTTGAACTTTGAATCCGTAATCAGTTATGTCCATGTATGGTTTCACGATACAGCTAAATTGGAATCCATTCTGCTCTGACATGTTTGGCCCTTTTGTGATACTCATGTGAGGAGATTTTTTTTATGCGCCCTTTCGGTTCCAACTAAAATTTAAGTTTTGTTTTGCACATAGAAAGTTGGTAGAACTTTGTGTATTTGTGCCCTTTACATTCCAGATTGAACCTATGGTTCATTCACAGGCCATTTTTGCTCTCTGCGCTGCCACTCCATTGTTAGTTTGAGTGCTGTGCGAAAATCTCTACCTGGGACTGAAAGTGCACCAACAGCTATCAATTTATTACTATGAAACAAACCTCCTATGTACCCTATCATACGCTGCCCGTTTATGCTTATATTGTGAAGTGCCAAGCACCTTCAACTAAATAAAGGTCTAAATGGCCTTTGTTTAGTTCTCCTTGCATTTATAATTGAAACCAAATGGTTGATTGGTGTCCTAGCGTAAAATTACAGCGCATATACCAATCAAAATTATGGCAAATAGAATCGAAACGTTGCAATGCAATTACAGCGCATGCCAAATGGACGTGATAATGCTGCTAAATCTAGTGTCTATTTGTCACATAGTAGGCGACGGGCAAAATTCACAACTACATTTTGTTATTTACTAGTCAGGCCTTCAACTTATACAGTCGAAGGCTCGAAAACATGCGTCAATATAACTGCATGTACTGCTCGTAATGTACTCAGTCTCATAACAAACGTGCGCCTTCCTCAATGGGCCATAGACTTGTAGTTGTGGCGGTGTATGGTAATGTTGGGCTGGGCTGGCAGCTTTGGGCCTATCTTTCCCATGCCACCGGAGAGGCCCATACCCTTTCATTTCTCCCGTTTCTTTTACAGAACTGGTAAATAATAAGACTATGTTTTAGAATGCTTGAAAAGTACCACGAGATACCGGGAGGTATTCTTCCTACTTTAGTATGAATCCCACTTATTTTGGTAACTCTTGGTACCTTTTTCTATGCACCTCTTGGTACCTCTTATGTCTCAGCCGACAACTAACTACATTTGCTTTTTCCCTCCATGAGATGAGCTAGTGCATTGGACCAATGGATAATAGGACCAATGGATAATAGAACTGAGCAGGCCAAAAAAGCGCTTGGGCGCTCTACATACGATGTAGACTCCATCAGATACATATCGATTTATTTATGATGGATCCAGAATAGATAGATATCTTGTATCATCAATAGATAGAAAGAGGTCAACCCTTATTATTGATAGATTCCCTTTCGATCTATCAGAACAGATCAGGCCATCTATCAATCGATTTGAAAGGTTCATCTCGCTTTTCGTTCATTTCAGCCACGCCATAATATAATAGCCGTCACAATAAGAAATTTCAGTCGGATGGACGATCCTTATTTGTTTCAAGTCGAAACGAGAGGCAACCGGCGTCTGACGTCGGACCCCAAATCATTTCGACCCTTCTCCTTCCCCGGTAGCCTTATCCGCAAGGAGGCAAGGCGACATCAGGCGATGGGCGGTGAGCGGCTGGATACGACGGCGTGCGGTTGGAGGCCACCTACGGCGGCTCGACGCGCGGCGAGCGTGGGAGAAGCCACACGCCGTGGTTGCTCCGACGGGGGTTGACCCGCGGCTCTCCAGCGTGCAGATCTCTGGCGGGATTTGACTCCGTGGATCTCTAGGGGAGAGGCAACCCGACCGCTTTCCTGGAGGAGTAATGTGAGCTTGTCAACCAGCGCAGCGACTTCTCTCCTCCCCCATATTTGCTCATGCTCCCGTGGACTGCGTTGCAGAGTGTAGCAAATAATCGGATCTAGAAGAACTCTCTAGACCTCATCGACGGCAGGGATGAGGAGTAGGACAACAACGATTGGGGATGGCGCTGAGCGGGTGGATCCGCGCACCAGGCCTGCCTAGCGCCCCGCAACGGTGTCCCTGTGGCTCGCGCTTGCCGCCGCTGCCGCTGGGGGTGTGGGGAGCGCACTTCCCCAGCGAAAATGATGACGCCAAGTTTGACGCGGCCTACGGCAAGGAGGTCGACCGCTGCAACGTGAGGAAGATGGAGCACGGGTGAGCCTGCAAGCGCCTTGATTAGCTTCACCTTTGTCTTACTCCAGTTCTCTAGATTTGTTCCTCTCGGGGCTGAATCCCTTGGCTCTGAGCGGATGCATGAATTTGCTCGGTAGATTGGGGTCCTCCGGAGTTCTCCCAATTCATGGCTGGTTTAGTTTGCTGACCTTATTCTCATGCGGAGGAATTTGTGATGTTTCTGCAGGTGCGAGCATTACCGGCGCAGGTGTAACATCGTGGTGCCATGCTGCAAGCAGGTGTTCCTGTGCTGCCACTGCCACAACGAGGCCACTGTGAGCTTCTGCTCTCTCTATTTTTTTCGTGGACCAAGATGAGAGTGCACAGGTGCCTTGGACGTTCTAATGGATTAGCTAGTGCACACCCAGCATGTAGTTATGTTTGCACTAACAGGAACATTTAGGCATATCTATTAATGTTTCGCGTCAACCTGATGAGTTGAAATTGAATTGGTAGTTTATGTGTGCTTATGTATACTAGTCCCCTAGCCCTGCCCACACAACCATAGTTTGCAACTCTCCTCTATTCTTTGCATGTTTGTTTCTGCGATATGGTCTGATCTGTATGCGTTACTACTCTACCTGTTCATTGATCTGATTATTTTTGGAGTTATTTTTGTGACGCTTTGCGATGCGGATCCAAGCAGCTAGTATTTTTTTTATAGAAAAATTAATTTTATTCCAAAGCAGCTAGTAGTTATGTTACTTATTTGTTGTCTTTGTATCGATATGAATGTGCGTCATGAAGATTTTGTTTGGGTTTCACACCAAGAAGGGGTTTCACGCCAAGAAGGGCCTGACTGAGGTCAGCCATAAGGTCTAGTTCTGTAGGCAGTTGTTGCTGTTGTTGGAGTATGATTGTAGCTATTTTTGAGTTCATATAGGATTAAGATAAGCAGCCACACTAGATTTAATTGCTTCAGCAGCTTTGAAGATAGCACACATTCACCAAGTAACCAAGATAAAAATGTCCTAGTCTACATTTCTATGTGAATGATTAAGTAACTAATCATTTTGGCATGACTTTTATGCCAACAATGAAGTAACTAATCATTTCTTTACATGTGATTAGTAGTAACAAATTATTTTCCACATGAATTAAAAGTAACTAATTCTTTAATTTCACAGAGATAGGACATAAGCCCCCTGTTTGCATGACCTTTTCTATATCCGACTAGTAGATCATTTTCTTAATGTTTTATCTCATAAATATAATAGTAGTTAAGGCCCCTTTCATTAATCTTTAGCTGCTTACTGTTGTGGTGCTTTTCTTTTGTAGTTTCTGCTAACTTAGTCCTGTTCTGAAAAGTCATCATCGACTCCTTATTTTTACTTTCAAAGCGTATCATAGCAGTTGTTTCCTATCCAACAACCAGTGCTTGGGACATATGTGTGAATGTGCCGAGTAAATATTGAGAAACCAACTTAGGATGCTATGCTTTTTGAATGCTTTAGACCAATATTTTTGCGTGTGTTGTTGCTGCTACAAATGCTTGTATCTGTAATGGAATGGTTTCAGTACACCACAAATATATGTTGTCACATGCTGGATTTTTCTTTTCTGAAAACATCATTATGATGGTGCTTACTGCCCAGTTAGGGGCTTGTTTAATCCTTTAAAATGATATAGCTGCGTGTCAATTTCATTTGATGGCGATGCAGTAACTTATTAATACTTTTCATAATATAAGAAGTAATTTTGTTCACTACTAGATGATTTTATGAAGTAACTTTGTCTTTGATTGTGAGAGTTATAAAGTATTTTTTCCTTGATTTGACATAAAGGATGTAACTATCCAGTCCTCTAGTATATAAAACCATTTTGAAGATTTGTCGATGTCTATGGTTGTCCTACTGATTAGGTTGACAATCTGTGTAGCTTATACTTTCTTGGGGTTTTTTTTCGATCCTGTTTGTGATATGTTTATTTTACTTAGATGCTAAGTAATTCAAGTATCTTATTGTTTTTATAAATGTTGCAGTTTCATCCAACACAGGTGTACCTTATACTTTTTCTGGTTTGCTGATAGTGGTTGCCACAGGTATGTTACAGTCACAATTTACACCCCATCCCACACCCAAAATTGATTTTGCTGCATTTTATTCTTGTATTTTTTTGGATTCATAGTGCTAGCCGTATCTGTACTTTTCTGTGATTGGTGCTGGGTTGCGCGTGCGCGTGTCTGCCTATTGGGTTGTTTATGATGTTTTGGTCAGGCTTGGGTAGAGTAGGCCACGTTAGGTGTGTTGAGTAATCTTTGCCCCGTGTCTAGTTTCAGAGTTTTTATTTTCAGTTTTTAAAATTGTTTCAGGTTTATTGAGTTAGTTCTATTCGTCTGTCATAGGTGCTGGTCTTTAGAATGTAGTCAGTTAGAGTTGCTCATCCTCAGCAGGTCGTGTCCTGTTTCTTAGGGCCATGATAGCCATTAGTTTAGGTCACCCCCAGGAGGCCAGGACATGTTTTCTTATAGCTGTCTCTAATGGCCAGCCATATGTATTTTTTCCTTTCGTCCTTTTTTTTAGTGTTTTGTCCTTATCCTGTCATGTTGCTTTCTCGGTTTCTGGTGTTTGTTGGAGTTTTGTTACGTGCCTGCTAGTTGAACATAAGTGGGCATGCGGGTTTAGTTTCTATGGGGTAGTAATCTGCAGTATCAGGTCACGTACTTTTACAAGTTTCCTCCCTTTGTTATCAGGGTTATTCAAGTAGTGAAATTGCACAGCCTACATGTCATATTTTTGGCCAAGAATTCTTTGCCCGTCCCAAATAATAATAGCTATACATGTTTATCATAAATGCTACCACATAAATACCAACATTTCTGCACTATGAAGTAACTTTTCATATTTTTTTCAGCAATAAGTAACTTTTTCAAAATTTCTTGAATGAGATCTTTTTCAAAATTTCTTGAATGAAATCTAACTTTTTCAATATGCCAGGAGAGTGCTAGCTTGCAACAAATGCACATCTCTGAATCACCCCCATCTCTTAAATAATTTACCTGTGCATTTATCTTGTTTCATGTTAGATTTTTATATGTGCTCGAGTAAGTAACTAATCATCTGTTTGTATTGTATGACAAGTAGCAAATAATTATCTGAATGAAATCAAAAGTAACATTTTCTTATTTCTGATATTATAGAAAATTAGCTAAACATGTTTCCATCAGCTTACTTTCTGCCCCTCTATTTTAGAACGTGTTGTTTCCATCAGCTCACTTTAGTTCAGGTCAGGTTTTTTTACTGCTCCTATCAGTTCAGTACCGCCAAATTTTCAGTACTTGTGTGTACAATTTTTTAATTGTTTTGCATTTCAGAGCCAAGTGGCTGAGATATTCTGTATACCTTGTCTCTACTGCCAAATATTTTTGAAAGCACAAGGGGTAGTAGGTGATAGGGTTGCTACAAGTCATCCCTGATTTTTTTCCACTCTGCATGATCTTCACTTTATATATCTCTTTTTCTATCACCAGTTCTGTAAGTGAGGTTGCCTGTTTTGCTTGTGCCTACAAGCTGTGTTTTACATGGTCAACTTTCAATATGCAAAGGTGAACTAAAACATCTTACATATATCTACAGAAGTAACTTACTATTGAGTCACATAATGTTCTCACATTAGTTTGTTGTGTGTTCTGTTTAACCACAAAATCAACATTTTAGGTCAAGGAAGCTCACCCTTGTAATTATGGAAAACAGATTGCAATCAGTCAGAAAACAGATTGGGAATGAGGGTGATGTTACTTTGCTTAACACCGTTAAAATTAGAGTTTCTTATTTTGAACACTATTTGCAGATTGTTTCTTTTATCCTCTACAAGTAAATTTTCTTTCTTTTTTTACTTGTTGCAAAGATGATCTAAATCTGACACTATTTTCACCCTTTTTTCAAGGATAAAGATTTAAATCGGAGACTTGGGGAAATGGATGCGCCACTTGTTTGTCTTTTATTGCATATGCAAGAACCTCATCATGAAAGCAATCAAATGATGCAATCACTTATGTACATAGTAACTTTGTTATAAGATATGCCTCCAGGAACATGAATCACTCATTTGATCGGTGCACCTAGTTTTTCACTCTGAAATCTGGATCATAGTTATATGATTAATCCAGTAAGACGTGTAAGTACATGGGCCTACTTCCCCTCCCTTTGGGGATTCTTGTATCACCATGTTCTACTCTATTTTTTCATTGATTTGGTTTTTTTACCCTGATGCCTGGAAATTTTGGATGTTCTTTGTGACGCTCAACAGCGTTGGTGGTTGGGGAACGACGCCACGACTGCAGTGTCTGGAGCACTTCTATTTTTTTGGTTACATTTCTGGTGCTTGTATTTTTATGTGGGCCTTTTTGTGTTACTTTTCATTTGTACTAGGCCATTTTTTTGTTACTTTTCACGCACAACGATTTTTAACTCCCTCGATTTTTGTGCCCACCAATTTCGGGCGCTCGGCGCCCTCCGAGTCAATTTTTTTTTTTTTGGCGCGAACCGATTTTTCTCGCAATGCGAGGCTCCTGTTGTTTATCGCGCTCAATCTCTTCGGCCCCTAAAACTTTCTAAAAACGAATAACTTTCCTAATGTGGAAGGGCCTCCCCCTAAGACTAAAGGGAGGAGGGCCTCCCTTTAGCCACGTCCTATAGAACGCAGCAGCGGGGAGCCAAAAATGCTAGTCCGACAATATACCGGAAATCTTCTCCGGACCACCCCCTCTCCATTTTATTGAAAAAAATGTTTTTTTGGTTGATTCTGGGCCTAATCCTCTTGTCAGCACACTAAGAACAAGTGAAGCTTGGGCTGCCATTTCGCTCCCACCTTTTTTTGGTTTTGGTCCACATGTTTTGTTCCGCTTTATTGTATACCAAACGCTTTATTTTGGTTTGCAAGTTTGCATGATTTGTTCTATATATAATCTATATTCCACTTGTTGAAATTGTAGTATTTTTCTTCTGGGACATTTCTCTTCTTTTGGAGGGGGTAGGGATAATTTTATACTAGTCTATTGGAGAATTTGTGAGATATTCAAAAGAAATGGTTCAACGTTCATAGCACAATTTTTTTTTGAGAAAATATTATCTAAACTTGAGTCTGATTTTGTTTTGAACATGTGCAAATTCTATTCAAGTTAGAGGAAGCTAGGATCTTTTTGTTGCCTGCAATGCAAGGCAAAGCTAGAGATGGAATTTGACATTACTGTATCATCTCAATTAGACAAAAGGGGCAATTTGATACAAAATCCCTGTACAGTTAGCGTGGATCATCTCTGCTTATTTGTACACTAGCCCCTACAGGTACAGACAAAATAGAGAACACTGCTCGGCCTGCCTAGCTACCATCCTTGGTTACACACATCAGACACTAGTACTTAATAGGACAGGAGTAATTCAGTAGTTCTTACCTGCATTTTATACCCAGAAACAAATGACATAGCAAAAACTCAACACGATTCCACCTCTGAAGAATCTCGATGACTACACGTCGACGCCGCCCTGCGTGATCCTGTCGTCGGGTGGGCTGATGGTGATCCAGAGCAGCGAGACGGTGATGGAGATGAGCCCCGCCCAGACGTAGACGAGCGTGGGCGTCCTCCCGCGCCGGCCCATGAGCCCCTTTGCGAACGGGTAGTAGTGCGCCAGCACCCAGAAGCTGAAGAACCCTCCCCCCAGCAGCTTGCTGTACTGCGGGATCTCCGCGTACACCGTGCGCGACACGCCGACGACGAGCGCGATGATGTTGATCCCGATGACGGCCAGCGGCGGGATGAAGAGCGACGTCCACTTGACGAGGTAGAGCTCGGCGAAGGGGTCGTCGTCGTCGTCGGCCGCCGCCTTTGCCGTGAGCGTGAAGGAGATCTCGATCCCCGCGACGACCTTGAGCAGGCCCTGCAGCACCGCGGCGAGGTGCGCCGACGTGCCGCCGATGACCCAGAACTGCTCGTTCCTCCACCACTCCTCGAGCCCGATCCCGGACCACTTGACCTCCAGGAGACAGAGCAGCATGAGCGTGATGGTGATGAGCAGGAGGTAGCAGAGGAACGTCGGGTCGAGCGTGGCCACGATGAACTGGCCCGAGAAGAGCGACAGCGCCGGGAGCAGGCAGTACATGATGAGGAAGAGCGAGGTGAAGGGGTAGATGCCGACGTTGAGGTAGGAGAGGCGCTGCAGGAACTTGAGCCTGCGGGAGGCGAGGAGCGCGTTGTTCTTGGAGAAGAAGATCTCGACGGACCCCGTGGCCCAGCGGAGCACCTGGTGGAGGCGGTCGGTGAGGTTGATGGGCGCGGTGCCCCGGAACGCGTCGCGCCGGGTGATGCAGTAGACGGAGCGCCACCCGCGGTTGTGCATCCGGTACCCGGTCACCACGTCCTCGGTCACGGACCCGTAGATCCACCCGACACGCCCGCCCCACTCCGTCCCGTCCTCGTACCAGCAGGAGATGACGGCCACGGACTCGGCCACCGTGGCCGCGTCGAGCGGCGGCCGCGGCACGAGGAGCGCGCCCGGGGGCCGGCCGTTCTGGACGGACGGGTGGTCCTGCAGCGGCCGGCCCTGGTACTCGGCCACGGCGATGGTCTCGATGAACATCTTGGACTTGCCGAACCTCTGGGGAGCCTCGTGGTCCGGGTGCTCCGCCGCCGCCGACAGCGGCCGGAGCTCCTCGCCGGCGCCGGTGTGGGGTTGTTGGTGCTGGGGGTGCGGGGAGGGGTCGATGGGGACCTTGACCTGGCCGTAGACGCCGCGGTACTCGGCGGTGCGTGGCGGGCTGAATCCGTAGACGGCGTAGCGGCGGAAGAGGCAACCCGTGCCCACGTACATGGGGCCCTGGAGGCCGTCGAGGGCGCGCATGTTGCCGTCGAAGAAGACGGTGTTGTGGTTGGCGTAGCGGTCGGAGGGGTCGATGCCCTCGAACCGCTGCGGGAACTGGATGTAGCAGATGCGGTCGCCGCCGCGGTCCAGCATGTAGCACATGGCCTCGCGGATCGCCGTGCAGTTGTAGATGTAGTGGTCGCAGTCGAAGTTGAGCATGAAGGGCCCGTTGGAGAGGATCGCCGACGCGCGCACCATCGCGTTCATCGCGCCCGCCTTCTTGTTGTGGTCGTACCCGGGCCGCTTCTCGCGGGAGAGGTACACGAACATGGGCACGCGGATGTCCACGCCCGTGAGGTCCAGGTAAGGGTGCGACGACGCGTCGCCGTGGATCACGTCGTAGTGAGGGTTCTTGATCATCACCTATGTAGTAATTGCTCGGCAGGCTGTAAAAATGCTCAACACATTTGGAGAACATGCATTATTTTATACCAAGCAGTGGTAGGTACCTACCTGCACGATGCTGGCATGGTCGCCCTTGGCGTGGTCGGGGGCCGAGTCGAGCCAGGTGCCGGGCCAGTGGGTGCCGTCGGCCATCCAGGTGGCCTTGGCGACGTCTGCGGCGGGGCGCCTGCGGCGTCGGAGCCTGAAGCGGCGGCCGCGGCCTTGTCGCGCGCGATCTTGCGCTCGCGGGCGTTCATGGCGTTGGCGCGGCGGCGGATGAGGTCGGCGAGGCCGTTGATGCGGACCTTGAACTCGTCGTACTCGCGCTTGATCCAGCGCCGGTCCTTGACGAAGTCCGGGCGCTTCTTGCCCTTGGTGGGGTCGCCCTTCTGGTTGAAGTACGAGTCCGGGTTCCGCGGCTCGATGGCGTGCTTCCGGCAGAATGGCACCCACACCTTGGCGAACTCGCACGCCTCCGCCATGGCCTCGAAGGTCAGCAGCGCGCCGCCGTCGTCGGAGATGTACACGAACAGCTTCTCCACGGGGTACTCCGTGCCCAGGATCGACAGCAGCGAGTTCGCCGTCGTCAGGGGAGGCTCCTTGTAAGGGTCGGCGGTGGAGATGAACACGTCGAGCCCCGGGAGGTCGGACCGGCCCGTCGGGTTCGTCGGCGACGCGGACTCGAACTTCTCCTTCAGCGCGGCGAGGTCGACAGCGCGGTTGATCGGGTTGAGCTTGGGCATCTGGTCCAGGAGCCACGAGAAGGCGAACCAGAACTCGCACACGATGGAGATGCCCCACAGCCACAGCGCGTCCATGTTCGGGTTCGTCGCGCGCCAGATGAGGAACAAAAACAGCGAGATGAAGCGCACCAGCACCAGCAGCCTGTAGGGGCTGAGGATGCCGGGCGGGATGGGCACCTTCCGGCTCAGCGGCTTCCACGGCTTGTCCACGAGGTCCTCCATCTTGACGGGGCCGCCGCCGCCGCCGTCGTCGCCGGCGTACGGGCCGTTGTCCTGCGGCCAGTACGCGTTCCCGATGCCGTACGTGCCCTTGGTCTCGAAAAGCCACCGGTTGTGGTCGAAGTCGCCGGTCTGGCTCCGCACCAGCAGCGACTTGGACGGCGCCGGCACGCGCGCCGTCGACAGCCGCCGGTCCAGCTTGCCGCTGGGAGGCCCGCCCGCGCCGCCGTCGTCACCGCCGGCGCCGCCGCGGCGGTTCACGAGCTTGGAGGATGCCGACTGGGCCGTAGGGCGGCAAGGGGTGGTCGTCGGTTTATTGGCGCCGCCCGCGGACGCCGAGGACGGCGCGCCGCCGCCGCCGGCGCTGTAGGGCTGGTTGTCCGGGGTGGGCGGCATGAGGACGGTGTAGTTGGCATAGTCGCTGCCGCCGCCGGACATGGTGGAGGCGAGCTCCGGTGCGTCGTCGATCTCGACGTCGTGGGTGGTGCTAGGAAGGCGCCTGGCCGCTCGACGGCGTCCTCGTTGAGTTGACGGCCGCCGACGACGACGATGGCATGCACGTCGGTGCGTGCTACCACTAGCTAACTATGCGGCGTGTGCCATGCATGGGCCTCACCGTGGAAGCGAGGTGATCGCACGTCCCCGCGCACGAGCTCGTCGATCGAGAGGAAGGGGGTGAGGGAGATGGTTAGTTGCATGCATGGTTTGGAGGAAATTGCGAGGCGATAAGAGATGCGGAGTGGCGACACTTTCGGAGACCGGCCATTGACGTTTAGCTTTAGCCCGCCATGGAAGCATCGGTTTCTCTTAAAAATGGAGGCTCTGATCCGGTGGCCGCAGGAAGCATTGCATGTCGCCCTGCTAAATGGGCTCTAACCAGAGCCCTAACCACACCAAGCCATTACCATGGGGAAGTAAATTATGCAACCCACCCCAATTCAAACTTGATCGCCGGACACCGTACCAACCCAAACTAACTGCTGGCCTAATATGGTTACAACCCAATAACAACCCATTAGCTAGCCTCACGTGATTACCATGCTGCGGTTCAAGATGCAGGTGGACGTCGAGTCGTCGTGGCGTGGTCTGCCGTCGGTCTCACATTGTCTGTCTACTGTAACACCAACTCCAACCCAGTCCAGCCCACTCCAATCCGGTAACAGCCCATTTAGATTGGCAGACCCAACCCAACCAGCCCAATTCACATTTTAACTTATTTTCCACCAAACCAACACAGTCCAATTGAAAAACCGGCCCAATAAACCGTTATCACCAGCCCAACAATTAGCAGAGTTAACTGCATGCGACAAAAAAAAGGGCAGAATTAGAGCGTGTTTGGGAGAGCTCCACTCCAACTCTAGCAACTCTGCTCCACAAAGTCTCTGCCAAACACGTCCAACTCTAAAAACTCTAAATCTAGAAACTCTAGAAAATAACGTGAAGTTGGAGGCCAGCTCCATGTTTTTACCCCTAGGGACGATTCGGGCGGCACCACTCACTGCACCCTCATGCCTCCCTCCTCCACTAGTCCCCTCACCGTCGCTGCCGGAAGCACACACGGTAGCAATGAGGGCGGTGGCGGGCGTTCACACCTCCAACCTTCAAATTAGTGCCCTCTGCTTTTTGGCGTCCCTCACTGTGTTGCTGCAGGCGGCGCCGACGGCTAGTGGTCTTGGGCCGGCTCTGCTCGGATCCGGTGACGGCACGCCCGGATCCGACACTCCTCTAGCCGTTGGGGTGTCCCCCTCGCGGATCCTCTCGAGGCAAGGAGCCTTTCTTTGTCTACTTCTGGCAAGGCCTTGGGTTGCACTCGTTCATGGTGATGTGGTGGAGGTAAGGTTGAATGCCTAGTCGACAAAACATGCGGTGTGAGTGACATTTGAGGTGTGATATTCAATACTCCCTCCCACTCCCTTCTAGATCTAATCTTTGCAAGGATTCACCTAGGGCTTGGGTGTGAGTGACATTTGAGGTGTGATATTAATGCTTCCAGTGAGTTCATCCCTTGTTCATCTGAAGAAGTATTTGACAATGTTATCCTAAACGCTAAACGGTAAACAGTCGGTCACCCTTTGTATAGCGTTTAGTCCGTTTAAACGGTGTTTAAACGGAGTCAAACGGCCTAAACGGTTTTGCATAGTAACACTAAAACATACATATTTGTGTACATAAAAGTCAAACTTGCTAGAAGTTCTATATATTTGCACATCTAAAAAGTAAGTATTCTACCAAATAATATTTTTGGGAGAAATCTATATCCTACAACACTTCGTATACTTACGATTTTAATTACTTTGAAGTTCATTATGGTAGTTGTAATCATCCTATTGACTAAATTATGAATTTAATGGTTATTTAACTTATGTAATCATGATTAACTCGAGTGTGTTTAGACGGTTTAGATTATTTTAAACGGTTTAAACGGGTTTAAACGGTCCAACCGTTTAATCCACCGTTTAGGGCTAAACGACACAGTCGACCTCTATTTACCGTTTAAACGGTGTTTAAACGGACTAAACGACCGTTTAGGCGAACAGAGGTATTTGAAGCAACTCTTATTCTTTGATTCATGCACCGTCACTACAACGTGAACCCCCCTCTAGCGACGCATAGCTCGG
This sequence comes from Urochloa ruziziensis, assembly GCA_015476505.1. Taxonomy (NCBI): domain Eukaryota; kingdom Viridiplantae; phylum Streptophyta; class Magnoliopsida; order Poales; family Poaceae; genus Urochloa; species Urochloa ruziziensis. The sequence continues at coordinate 1,814,703 of CM027126.1, read as the reverse complement.
AACGGAACTCCATACCGTTGCACACACTTTGCGTTAACAACGCATAACAGCGCATCACGCATACACGATCTGAAACCACATCCGAGATAAACGAGGCAATCCAACTTCCATCGCCCCGTCTTCCCATATTAATAAACTCAACCCCGCCTCTTCGTTTTTATTTCCTATTAATCTGCTCGGTGATTTCCTCATAACCGCAGCCCTTTCCTTGCCTTCTGCAACCTCCGCCCGCCGCGAAGCAGATTTAAGGGCTGGGCGATGCTCCCTGCGATTGTGCCTTCAGTCCAATCAATCTTCTCTAACCAATCATGGTGGAGATCGATTGTGGTAAGTTACTCACCTACGTCCCCAACGGATCGATCCAATTTTTTCCTTTAACCCAAGGTCATGTGCCCCGGCACCTATTGATTTCCCTTGTTCTCTGATGTCTCTCTGCTTTTCAATCTGCAGACAGCGGCATGGTTCATGATTATGGGATTTATGGCCTGCATGAACGGTGCTGTTAATTCACGACGACTACGGCATGCGGTCGCTGGTAAGTCCGTGCTCTTTTCATGTAGTTTATTCTAATCTCGGTCCTGCTCTCATCTACTCTGCGTTGATTACACCAAACAAAGAGGCTTGCAATCATGATAAGTTGGAATCGTTCAATTTAAATAAGTGGAACTTGGTGGCGGCAGCCTATTTTTTTTGAATTTAATGGCGGCAACCTATTGATATGGTAATTGCTGAGATCCAACAATGCCTCTTTTTTTAGATCTTTGGCCTTAACTTGGTAGTGGATCGATTGGAGTTCTTAAATCACCATTTTCAGAAAATTGTGCAGGACTGCAGGATCGCCAGATTCTCACAGGAACACTTTGCTAGACGTGAAAAAATTAAAAGGTAATTCTTAAGATTGATTAAATTCAAGGATCAGTGACTATCTTATTTTCTAGCTTATGTTTTGTTGTTATTTTCAACCTAATTCATTCGAGGGAACCCTTCTTTGCTGGTGTAAAGGATGAAGCTGCCTCTGAGACAAGACTTACTACGTCTATAAATTGGGTAAAACAATTCAACAACTGTTGCACGATTACCTTAATTACATTGCCTCACCTCATATAAATAGACTCTTCTAGTATATATTAACTTGGGAAAACATAACATGGAATGAGCTAGAATTAATGTAAGCTAGCTAGAATTAATGTAAGCTAGCTAGATTTAATGTAACTTGGGAAAACAGACTCTTCTAAGTATATATATTGTGCCTATTTACTACTACAGATGATAATTGACATATATAGCTAGCTAGTCTGAATTTTTTGTTTGACTGAAATGCACTTTGCAATTTGACATGATATCTAATTATGGCTCTAGATTATCTATTGTCAGACACTACAGATTGTAGGTTTCCTACATTTCTAGAAGGACGAATACACATTCGGTATCAAGATCTTGGGAAGATGGTGTACAAGTTGTGTTCTCAGAAGAGACATCTAGTTTAGACTTCACTATTTTTTTTTATTCTAGCATACTGTAACTTAGGGAATGATTAATTTATTCAATCATTTTTGCCCTTTCTTTGTATTATTTGTGTGTATATGGTTTTGACAGATATGAAAATATATTTCTTTAATGTTACAAAGTGATTTGCGAAGGCATATTGAATTGAAAAAAAGTTTAGTTATTCATGTGCTTCCACAATAACCAATCATTAAAGGTCATTCCTTCTATTCTCAATAGCAGCATATCTATATGCTGCTGGATATTCGTTGCTAGCTTGCAACGCTTATATACACCACTTACGCATAAACAACCGTTGCAACAGACCCTAGCAATGCTACTTTAGACAACGCATATATATGCGTTGGTATAGACCCCTCCAACGCACATATGGACTTTTACCAACGCATATATGCGTTGCAAAAGGGGGTGTCATTTTGTAGTGCGTGGAGCTCCCAACTTGTGTGATTTGAGCACCGAAAGTTTGTATTACCTACCTCTTTGTGAGGTTAATTTTTTCTACTTTTTTTCTTAGTCTTTTCCTTTGGTGTATTTGTATTTCTCGTTTTGAGGCATAGAGTCTAAGTACGGAGTAGTTATGTATCTCCTGGCCATGTAACTAGATTTGTTTCTTTGTGGCCATTTGACTGTCAACACCGAATAATTTTCTTAATCTAAAATACCTATAATTCTTCCGCCTTGCTATTGACCGGTATCTAAACACTCAGGCTATAGCTCATGGAACTGTGCAGAAAAATGCTGCGAACGCAACGACTAAGCTAGTTTCAGGCGTGCACGTATGTGCGTACAGAAGTCGAGCGCTACCCGGCGTTGAATTGTACACTCAGTGTTGTAAATGCATGCCTAGATCCATGTGTCTGACTAAAATTACCAGTTTACCACACAGATGCATGGAAAATCACCCAGTTTCTAGAAACAACGTGACTACTAATAAATACGGAGCGAGCAAGCGAGCGAGAGACAGAGAGAATGGCACCTCTACTGGAAACGATGCCCATGGTTTCAGGAGATGGGGATACAGGCTACGCTCGTAATTCCACTCTTCAGGTATCTTTTAATTTCTATCTGATGAATTGCTTTGCACCATGTAAGGTACCTACAAAGGAGACACGTCCAGATTGTAAAAGAAGACGCGGTGCGAAAAATCGGGTGCCAAGATCTCGGAGAGGAGAGGGAGTTGGGAGAGGTGAGCGAGAGAGACTCGCGTGCGAGGGGTGGGACCGTGGGTTTGGGGGAGTCGATAGAGGGACAGACGTGAGGGTTGTTTGTTCAACCGGATTTAATGAAAAATTCGGGTCCGAAATTTGTTGGCCGGGTGATGCGGGCTGAGAAACGCGTCTGCCCAATGGACATGTGCTGTTAGGGGAGACACGTTTTTTTGCAACCGCGTCTCCTTTCACCGTGTACACGGGAGACGTTGTTTGTTAACCCGCATCTCCTATTATATGGAAGACGCGGTTTATTGATGCGCGTCTCCTGTATGGGTATACGGGAGACGTGGGTTGTCCGAGCACGCTTATGGGAGACGTGGCTGTTCAACCCGCGTCTCCTTTATAAGAAAGGAGACACGGATTAATTTCGCGTCTGTCATAAAAGTGTCTTCTTTTTTGGACGTTTTACATAGTGTTGTGTCTGTAATTATTGAGCGTGCACGCTGTTTTACGGCGGTATATTCCTTTTCAAGTTGAAAAAAAACTGCAGAAGAAAACACATTAATTTTTCAACCTCTGAATCTAGCTAGCTATAAACATTTGAGAAAAATAAGATGCGTTGGATTTCTTCCAGACTGCATACTAACGTGAAATGGAGAAAAGTTTAAACTTTACTTAAAAGAAGTTTGAACTAGGAAAAAAAACAGTCGACCTGTATATAGATGCATCAGCTAACACAAGTAATAATCTATCTATACTAAAAAGAACGACGAATTTGACGAAACAAATCTTGCTCTTACGCTTTTGAGCCTACACCGTCGGATTTTATTATGATTGAACGGATTAATGTAAAGCATCCACGTTGACAAAGTAATGCCGAGATTCTTTTTCACGCTATACGTCAGCAACAATGACTCTTTCTCAGGCTATATTTTTTTTTTCTAAAAACACGTGCCTTGCCTCTGCTACTTGTACTAAACATTTCATGAAATTGCATATTGTGAAGTACTATTATATTTTCGGTGGTTGCCTAATGACAATTAAGTTTACCCTAGAAAGATAAATTAAGTTCACCTCGCATCTTGATTAATGTGGGCATTTTCCGTGCATCAAGGGTGGCGAGCAAGGAAACGTAAAGCCCATGATAGAAGAGGCCGTCGCAAGCTTGCTCGATGGTGCTAGCCAATTCCCCGGCGGCATGGTGATTGCCGATTTGGGCTGTTCCTCCGGTCCAAACACGCTTGTGCTTGTGTCCTCGGCCGTTGATGCTGTCCGCTGTCGCTGTCTGCAACTCCAGCAGCTGCCACCGGAGCTCTGCGTACTCCTCAATGACCTCCCAGGCAACGACTTCAACTCAGTTATCAAGAGTCTGGCCACGTACAGGGAAGCCCAAGAAGAAATTAGCCCACTCATAACAAGCGTCGTTCCCGGCTCATTTCACGGGCGGCTCTTCAGCAAATGTAACCTTCATCTAATCTGCTCAACCGCTAGCTTGCACTGGCTCTCAAAGGTTAGTAGCTTATAGTTATCAACATTTGACAACATCTTATTTAGTGTTTAGTCCTCTTTTTGTTTTTGAAAAAATTGAGGGATGATCTATTTCACTAAGAATATGAAAAAGGTCTCAGCCTCTATATCAAGGAAGTAGCACACATAATCTCCACAATCGAGATTTAAAAAGGCCATGATCTGATAGAAGAGAGCGAGCACGAGCGTGCCAAGACCGCATAATATTAATTATTCATGCATTTATATTCTTAAACTTAATCTATTGAATGCTAATATAAATATCCACTTAAATTTGGAGAAAATTTCTTGGGTGCCCCCCACAAAGTAGGTAAGTGTGACACATTGTATGTCCCGCCTCGCCTTTTATAGCAGCGACCAGAATCTGAACCAATAGGTTCTACCTTCATCACCAAATTATTTGGTGTTCCCTTTTTTTTTTATCAAAAAGCACATCATTACAACATTGCCATAATGTCGAACACATGGCAATCCCTCCAATTAAGATTTGTTTTATAAGAGTACTCCCAATACCATTTAACCAAGTATCAAACATATCTTGGCCACTGGTTGGCGGTCGTAACCCTAGAGAAATTTGTACTATACGCCAGTCAAACTTAGCACAATTATATTCAAAGAACAGATGTTGTATATTTTCTTAGGATCTACAGAAACAACATCTTTGATCTATGTGTCAATTTCTTTTGACTAAGTTATCTTTAGTTAGTGGATATAACCCCTTTGCACATGAACCAGGTAAAAATCTTAATCTTCAGCATTAGTTTCAATAATTTCCACAATAAGTGATTATCATTCAAGTGTGTCAGACCGATTGCAGCCCTATACATGGATTTAGCAGAACATATACCACTAGTATTGTAGCACACAATTTTACAATGCGTGGCACCCAAAAACAGGTACCTGAAGAACTGGTGCGGAATGGAATTCCACTTTACCACAGCGATGAGGCAGTGAGGCGATCTCGACGTCCTATAATCGTCAAGGCCTATGCTCGGCAGTTTGAGAAGGACTTCACTCGGATCTTGCGTCTGAGAGCTCAAGAAATGGTTCCTGGAGGCCGGTTGGTTCTCTCCATGATTGGGCAGCGTGCTGATGAGGAAGCTAAAAATTCCCTTCGGCAACTAGAATTTATGACTGCGGTTCTACACGAAATGGCATCGGTGGTATGGCAACAATCACATATGTTTTTTTATTGGTGCCTTTTACATGTTTTAATAATTAAGAAATTATGTCTCGATCTGTCAACGTGACATCACATTCACAACATTAATTTGGTGGTGATTATTGACAGGGTTTGATCGATAAGGAGAAACTTGACTCTTTCTACATACCCTGTTATGGGCCTTCAGAAAAGGAGCTGCGAGAGATCATAGAAGCTGAGGCTTCATTTTCAGTCATCAAGATGGCTGTCCATGAACCTACAATCTGTGTTGGCAGAGGCTCTACGACTCCAAATACGAGGGCGCGCAGCATAAGAGCTGTAATAGAGCCATTGGTAGTGCAACATTTCCAATCATCTGCAAAGGTTATGGATGAGTTTGTAAGAATCGCGGAGGGGCTCATGAAAATGTTACCGCTAGATGAGTATCCCAATAAACCAGGTGCCTTCGTAGCTGCATCCATCGTGAGGAGAACATGACAGCATCACTTATCTATCGGTTTTAATAAATTTCTGAGAATTTCAGGATTAAAAATAGTTGAAAGTTCATTATAAGCTTGTATGCTAAAACTAGTAAGTCATACTTTGTGTGTTCGTGCCCAAACTTTGATATGCGGAGGCGATGATCTGATCTCAAATAATAGTAAAAAATGATTAATTTTGTTGGAGAACTGCACTTTATGACTGTTAGCACTATTTATTTTCTACATATAAGTCACTTCCTATCAGGGGCGAAGCTACCGTGGAATTAACCATGGCGCACTCCTTAAGGCACTTGTAAACTTTCCTAGGATCATATGGTAATTTTGATCCTAATTAGTGGTAAAAATACAACTTGGTGCATGTGCAACAGGGAGAGATAACCTGGCGTTGCCCCTGCTTCCTATGCAGTTTTCACAGACTGTAAACATTGCATTCACGGCTCACATTACAAGCATAATGTTTAGACAAAGAGCTCTTGCAAATCAGAATATAATACCAAAGGGTGAAATAAGTACAAATATGTGGTACATTTGAAACAATTAATATAGTTTCAGGGGTAAACTGAACTAATTTAGCCAGTTATTTGGACCTTGGTCATGCTTGAGGAAAGTAATTTAGACTTTCTTCTAACAAATTAAAATCCCTGCAGGACTCGGGCTTTTACCGTATGCCCTTTAGTCTACGCATAAAGTCATGCAGCCAGGCACACAATGGATTGAGAAATATTAGAAGCATTGATGCTTCTCTAGAAATTCCTCGAAAACATAAGAGAAATGTGTGTCACCCATTTATATTAGGCAATGCAAGTTAATAGTAGTTATGTGAAAGGCTGGAAGTGTTTGTTCTAGTACCATGTTATCGTTAGATAGTGCTAGTGATATTGTTCAAAGCAAATGGAAACTAAGTAGTAATGGTTCATCTCCCTATGACGTGCTACAAAAATTAATTTTGACATAGAGACAAAAAAGAGTAAAATGCATGGGAGCCATTAAACTTGCACCAAATTCTCACTCGAATCGCTTGACTTGCAAATGGTACGCACTACATCATCAAACTTGTAATCTTGTTCAGCAGAGGTCCTTTTTGGCAAATGGCACACGTCACGTCATCAAACTTGCATCCATGTTCACCACATGCATTTTACTCCAAAAGAAAATTCAATGTCATATGGGCATCCGGCCTCCACTCCTCTCCCACCCCCAAGCCAGTACCGAAATGTCAGGACCAATCCTGCAAAAACGTAGCATGGCGGTGGTAGATAGAAACAAGTGAGTGGATGAGCGAGAGGGATCAGCCAAGCGCAACAGATTTTGTCCATCACAAAACACTATTAAATCATCGAGAATCAGCGTAGCACTACAGGAGAACCAACCGGTACTAACGTGCATCGCTGTCCCCACCCACCAACGGGCAGATGACACGTTAGTACCGGCTGGTGTTACCAGCCGATACTAACCCGACGTTACACGTTAGCACAGCTATATCAACCCCTCTTCTTCCTCCCCGAGCTCAGACCGAGCTCGAGCTTCTTCCTCTCTCCATGGCTTGCTAGGGGGGAGTTTTGCCCATTTTTTTCAAAATTTGTGAGGATTTCACTCATCTAAGTGCGTCAAAGGTTAGCAACTTTATCCTCTCTTCTTTCACGGTGTTTATTTTTCATTTTATGGTTTATACATAGAGAAATTAGTGATTTTAGGATGTGAGAGAATGTGCATATTTTTTTTTATTTGTAGATATGTACAATCGATTCGTTGAGTTTTAGATAAGGTTTAGCAGATACTATGTATATGACATGTTTAGAGTAATTTTTTAAAGTTATTTATAGTGACATTTGTACATATTATTAATCTAATTTTTTTAAATACGTCATGTCTTTTTTATTTGTACATATTATTTATATATTAATTTAAGATATGTGGAATAGACTATTTCAATTTAGAGAAAGTGTTTACATATGACATGTTTAGAGTTACTTTTTTCGAATTATTTTGCAGTGACATGTTATTATTCTGGTTTTTTAATTTTAATTAGAAATGTTATGTAATCTTTACTTCTAAGTTAATTTGTCGATGGTAATACATTTTGAAGAAAATGTTATTCTTTTATTGAGAAATAAAAGGCTCGTGGTCATATCAATATGGCTTCCGCCGGAGGTAGTGGTACTAGTGATGGTGATCGTCGTTCGTCTCACGGGAAGGGTAGAACTCCAGTAGTACCTAAAGAGAAATCGAAAAAACCAGGAGCTTGGGTGAAAGCACAACTTTCTTTCTTACAAAAGAAACACGAAGAATGTGTTGCAAGGGGTGAGGAACCTGGTTTCGATCTTGAAGATCTGTTGCGACGCTACACTCCATCACCACCAAACCAAGTTCCATCATCTGACGCACCAGGAAAAAATATATCAGAGCATCCTAAGGATGGTTGAAGATCTAGGCCGTGTTGCATGTTGGAAGTGGAGAAATTTATGTTGCTCTGAATAAATTATGTTTGTAATGTTTTATTTTTGAACCTTGATCGTGTTGCATGTTTGAAGTGGAGAAATTTATGTTGCTTTGAATAAATTATGTTTGTAATGTTTTATTTTTGAACCTTGATCGTGTTGCATGTTTGAAATGGAGAAATTTATGCTGCTTTGAATAAATTATGTTTGTAATGTTTTATTTTTGAACCTTGACCGTGTTGCATGTTGGAGTTTTGGAAATATATGTTTATGTTCAATAAATTGTGCAGATGGACCAGCAATGGATGTACGGCGGCCGAGCCACATCGACGTGGATTAACGGTCTAGAATCTTTTCTCAATGCAGCAGAGGCCAACAGATCACCAAAGGGTTTAATGTTCTGTCCGTGCACTGTTTGCCAAAATATGAAGGAATACAAGAAAAGGGATACTCTATGGTCCCATATTTATGATAGAGGTTTCATGAGAAGCTACAACGTTTGGACCAAACACGGTGAACATGGAGTTATGATGGAAGATAATGAAGAAGATGATGATAACAATGACATTCCAGACTGGGCATTTCTTCATGAAGTTGGTGGCTTTCAAGATGAACCAATGGACGAGCGTGAAGCAAATGTTGCAGAAGAGGAGCCACCAGACGAGTTAGGTCAGGTGTTGCTTGATGCACATAAAGATAGTGAAACTGCGAAGGAGCAGAAGAAGTTTGAGAACATGTTGGAGGATCACCGAAAGCTATTGTACCCTGGTTGCAGACCTGAGCAGAAGAAGTTGGGTATAGCGCTTGAGATGCTGAAATGGAAGGCAACTAATGGTGTCACCGATAAGGGATTCAATGAGCTATTAACCATTGTAAAGAACATACTTCCTAAGGGTAAGGAGCTCCCGTCGACAACATACGAAGCTAAAAAGATTGTTTGCCCACTTGGATTGGAGATACAGAAGATCTACGCATATCCTAATGATTGTATCCTGTATCGCGACAAGGAATACGAGAACTTGCAATCTTGTCCAGTTTGCAAAGCAATGCGGTATAAGATCAGGCGAGACGATCCAGGTGATGTTGACGGGCAGCCAGTCAAGAAGAGAGTTCCTACAAAGTTGTTGTGGTACTTCCCTACAATATCACGTCTAAAACGCTTGTTCAAGAACAAAGATAACGCTAAGTTGATGCGGTGGCACAAAGAAGATCGTAAGGAAGACGGTATGATGAGACACTCCGCAGATGGGGCCCAGTGGAGAAAACTCGACCGAGAGTACCCTGAATTTGATAAAGACCCAAGGAACATAAGATTTGGTCTTACTACTGATGGGATGAATCCGTTCGGTGAGTTTGGCTGCAGTCATAGTACATGGCCAGTGCTGCTATGTATCTACAACCTTCCTCCTTGGTTGTGCATGAAGCGGAAGTTCATCATGATGCCGTTGCTTATAGAAGGGCCAAAAGAACCTGGCAATGACATTGATGTGTTCCTGCAACCCTTGATTGGTGATCTCTTACTGCTATGGAAGGAAGAAGGCATACAAGTTTGGGATGAGTATAAACATGAATCTTTCGACCTTCGAGCTTTGCTTTTCGTAACCATCAATGATTGGCTTGCACTTGCAAAACTGTCGGGACAATCGAACATGGGATACTGCGCCTGCACCCACTGTCTAGAAGAAACAGATAGCGTTTATTTGAAACATTCTAAAAAATGCATATACATGGGCCATCGCCGATTCCTTCCTGCCGATCATCCCCTAATAAAAAAAGGGAAACATTTTCAAGGATAGTCCGAAACTCATCCTAAGCCTTTGTTCCGTAATGGAAAGCGTGTGTTTTCGATGATCAAGGATGTGAAGATGGTATTTGGAAAGGGTCACGGTAGCCAACCTGTTTCTAAGGATGACCATGGACATGCTCCAATGTGGAAGAAAAAGTCTATATTGTGGAACCTACCTTATTGGCAAGTCTTACAGGTTCGCAACGCAATTGATGTGATGCATCTGTCGAAGAATCTTTGCGTGAACATACTAGGCTTCCTAGGAGTGCATGGTAAGAAGTCTAAAGACACAATGGCAGCAAGACGCGACATGCATGAGCTGACACAACGATAAGGCTTGGAACCCGAAAAGAGAGACAAAGGACGTCACTATTTGAATCCTGCCAGCTACAATTTCAGCAAAGAGGAGAAGGAAAGTATGTTTGCTTGATTGAATAGTATCAAGGTCCAGACAGGATACTCCTCGAATATACAAGGCATAATAAACGTGAAGGAGAAGAAAATCCTAAACTTGAAGTCCCATGACTGCCAAGTCCTGATGACACAATTACTTCCTGTTGTACTGAGGGGTGTTCTACCGAAGAATGTAAGGTTGGAAATCGTAAAGCTTTGTGCGTTCATGAATGAAATTTCACAGAAGGCCATAAATCCAAAGAATCTGATAAAGCTACAGAAAGACATTGTCGAATGCCTTGTAAGCTTCGAGATGATCTTCCCACCTTCCTTCTTCAACATAATGACACACCTGCTGGTTCATATTGTGAATGGAATTACTACCTTGGGTCCTGTTTTCTACACAATATGTTTCCTTTTGAGAGGTTCATGGGAGTCTTGAAGAAGTACGTTCGCAACCGTTCACGGCCAGAAGGATGCATTGCCAAGGGCTACGTAACAGAGGAGGTCATTGACTTTTGCGTTGACTTTATTCCTGACCTCGATCCGATTGGGCTCCCAGTTTCACACCATGAGGGGCGACAAAAGGGAAAAGGCACACTGGGAAAGAAATCTGTTATGGACATCCCGTATAGTGAAATCAGCAAAGCAAACTTCACGGTTCTTATGAATTCATCCAAGGTGGCTCCGTATATTGACGAGCACATGAATATTTTATGGTCCGCAAATCTGGAGAAAAATCTTGGTTGGATTACACGGCAACATATAAAAACTTTTGAAGACTGGTTCAGGAGAAAATTATTGGGGAACGACACAGTTGATCAAGAAGTTCAGTGGCTGGCTAGAGGACCATCGAACACAGTCCATCGATACCAAGGGTACGAAATCAATGGGTATACATTTTACACAACAGCTCAAGACAAAAAAGTACCAACCAAAATAGTGGTGTCCGTATGTGTGTAGGAAACAATATCGAGAAAAGGGACAACTACTATGGTGTCGTAGAGGAGATATGGGAGCTTGAATATGGACCCATAGTCGTGCCTAGTGTTTCGTTGCGAATGGGTGGCTGGAGGAGCCGTAATCAAGGACCGGTATGGGATGACCACAGTGGACCTTCTGAAAACTGGATATAAAGATGATCCATTCGTTCTAGCCAAAGATGTGACACAAGTGTTCTATGTGAAGGACATGTCAAGCAAACCGAAGAAAAAACCACAAATAAGTCACAAAACAAGCCTGAAAATAAGTCAGAAGATGAGCCGAAACGGCACATAGTTCTTCCAGGTAAAAGGAAAGTTGTTGGAGTTGAGGATATTTCAGACAAGTCAGAAGATTATGACAAGATCGATGATGGTCCTCCATTTTCAGTTGATGTTGACCCCAGCATCCTCTTATCTAAAGAGGACACGCCTTACTTACGTCGCGATCACGTCCAAGGAACTTTCGTCAAAAGAAAGATTATCCACAATGTAATAGACAATGATGAGTAGTTTTAAGTTATGTAATAATGTAAGAACTGTGCCATATTTGTCTCTATTCTTGATACTGTTCATGCAATTGGGACACAATATCATCAAAATAAAATATTATATTTTTGCATGGTAGAAATATTTTTTACTTCCATTAATTTCGAATTACTAGGATAGTTGAAACAGTAAATTAGAAACAACTAACAAAGTTTTCTTTAAATTGATGAAATCATTGTATAGAATATTACTGATAATAGTGTTGTGTATTTTTGCATGGTTGAAAATGAGATGTTTTCGATTTATTACGAATAACACAAATATAACCACATATATACCCTATTAGTTAGACATAATTGCTACTAATTGCTAAAGGTACTTATTGTGCTAATTAATATTTTTGTTGTGTGCCTATAGTTAACAGTATGCTAACAAATTTAATTCTCTAATTTTTACTTTATTGTGCTAATTACGTAGCATAAAATAAGTATGAACATAATTTTATAAAATGAAAAATGAAAAAGAAGAGAAAATGGGCGAGACAAGTTAGTACCGGTCTGTGGTACCAGCCGGTACTAACCTACCTCCCCAATTTTCGATTCCCACGCTACGTGGCAGGTTAGTACCGGCTGGGGAGACCAGTCGGTACTAAGTTGTGCAGATTAGTGTTAACCTGTCGCCGTGCCAAGTTAGTACCGGCTGGAGAGACCAGCCGGTACTAACGTGCCCCCCGTAATAAAACCCCCTCCCTCTTCCTCCTCAACACTTAGCGAAATTTTTGCCTCTCCCCCGCGCCGATCCTCGTCCCCGCCGCCGGCCGCCCACCCCCGCGCTGTCCGCCGCCCCTGCCACCGGCCGTCATCCCCGCCGTCGGCCGCCCGCTCCCCTCGCGCGTCGTCCCGTCGATCGCGGCCACCGCGCCGCCCCGGCTCCCGGCCGCCGCCGCGCCCCGTCGTCCCCGCGCCGGCGTCGCTCGGCCGCGCGCCTCCTCACGCCACCGTCCGTCGACCCGGCCCGCGTCGCTCCCCCATTCTCGCCGTCCCGCGCCGGCCCCTCACGCCGCCGTCTCGACCTCGGCGCCGCCGCCGACCTCGGCGCCACCGGCCCGCCGATCATCGCCACATGCCGCGCGCCGCCCGACCTCGACCTCCTCGTCCCCGCCGTCACGCCCCCCTCGACCTCCTCGTCCCCGCCGTCGCCGCGGCGCCGCACCTCCCCCGGCCTCCGCCCGGCCCGCCGCCCCGGACAGTGCTGACGTCAGCACTTTTTTCTGTTATTAGTATAAACAATAATAAAAATTAGTGAAAATAGTGGAAAATGTTAGAAAATAGAAGTAAATATTAGAAAAATAGTAGAAAATAGAAGTAAATATTAGAAAAATAGTGAAAAATGCTAGAAAATAGGAATAAATATTTGTATATTAGTGGAAAATCCTAGAAAATAGTAGGAAATGCTAGAAAATAGTAGGAAATGCTAGAAAATTAGTGGAAAATACTAGACAATGTTTGGACATGTAACGTGCCCATCGCTGAGGTCAGCATTATGCAGTGCTGACGTCAGCGCATTTTTTTCATTTTTCTTTTCATGTAATTAATATAAAAATATTAGAAAATGCTAGGAAATGTAGGAAATGCTAGAAAATTAGTGGAAGATACTAGGTAATTTTGGACATGTAACGTGCCCAGCGCTGAAGTGCTGACGTTAGCGTTTTTTCTTCATTTTTCTTTTCATCTAATTAATATAAAAATATTAGAAAATGCCATAAATAGTAGGAAATGCTAGAAAATTAGTGGAAGATACTAGATAATGTTTGGACATGTCTAGCACTGATGTCAGCACTTCACAGTGCTGACGTCAGCGTTTTTTTTTCATTTTTCTTTTCATGTAATTAATATATAAATATTAGAAAATAGTAGAAAATGCTAGAAAATAGTAGGAAATGCTAGAAAATTAGTGGAAGATACTAGATAATGTTTGGACATGTAACGTGCCCAGCGCTGACGTACGTCAGCGTTTTTTTTCATTTTTCTTTTCATGTAATTAATATAAAAATATTAGAAAATAGTAGGAAATGCTAGAAAATTAGTGGAAAATACTAGACAATGTTTGAGACTTAATATTTTTTATTGTCAGTGAAAATGGATCCTTTCAATAACAACGAAGACTACATGCATGAGATCATTCGTGGTGGCGGTGGCTCGTACGTACCTCCCGTTGAGAATGAAGAAGGACCTGAGGACGATGGCAGGCAGTATTTGAACTTGAATTCTGATGTGGAGGGAGATAGTAATCAGGAGGAAGATAGTAATCATGACAAGGTAGTGATGAGGAGGAAAATCAAGAAAATGCTGAGAAAGCCGTGGTAATACAAATTTGATTCTATCTATGTACATACATTAAATATTATTTTTACATGTATTAATTAGTTGATATATATTTTTGCAGACAGCAGAATCGATGAAGAAAAAACGGAAACGTGGATCTAAGAGGAAGATGGAAGGTCATACGACCATCACGGCAGTGGCTGATAACGGCGAGCCGACACACCCTCCTGGCGTCAAGACAATGTTTGTAAATCAAGTGGGCACTATTGTGAGGGAAAACGTGCCCATAAAGTACAGGCTATGGAAGAGAACGAAATCAAGTGACAATGAAAAAGATATTGTTCCACTTTCGGAGAAAGCTATGTTATGGAAAGAGATAAAGGATCATTTCTTCTTTCCGGAGGGAAAAGAAGATAAAGTGATGAAATGGGCTTTTCAGAAGATGACTATTCAATTCCAGACCTTCAAGAAGAAGTTGGTTTGAGAGTACCAAATGTGAGCTTTTGTATCCTATTGGAAAAAAGCTCAAAGTTTGTGCTGAGGGTTTAGCGGAACTACTTGTACAAGGGGAGATATTGCATTGGCGGTCGATTCCTGAAGGATACGCCAAAGTCCAGATTGATCGGTTGAAAGATGGCTGGGATGATGTGGAGCTCCCAATCCCTTTAGGTCCTGAAGAAATAGAGCTACAACATGCCGTAAGCACATGGGTCGCTTGGCCAAAACGTGACATAAGATTGGTGGAACGCGCCACAAGTTCCCCTCAGAGCTCCAGACAAAGATCACCAACGCCAGTTGACAGGAATCAAAGCGGTGGTCCACCTTCTCCACCGGCTGCACGGGACCCTAGCATGGATCCGCCGTCACCAGCAGCACATAACGACCCAGCCCCGCCATCACCAGCAGCACACAGCGACCCAGCCCCGCCATCACCAGCAGCGCACAGCGAGCCAACCCCGCCATCACAAGCCGCATAACAGCGAGAGAGGAAGGCACACACGATACCTTCGGGCCAGCCACCTTCTAAGCGGCAGAGCAAGAAGAAAGAGAAGGTTGTGGACGTGGAAGAGGAAGTTGACCCAGTTCGAGCCTTCTTCGATGCACAGAAGGAGAAGAGGATGGCTTCGAAAAAGAAGCTAGAAATAGATCCAGTTGGGAAAGCATACTTCATGAAACAGACGACCACGCCAAGGGAGAAACAGAAAGAATCGGATTATGATCGGCAGATCAGAAAGTTCCACGCCAACCCCAAGAACCTAAAAAGAAATGCAAAACCGATTCCCCAGCTCGGAGAACAATCACAACAATCGATCGCTCCGTTGGTAGTGCGGAACGAGGAACATCCAAATGAATCAACAGATCCGATGACCATGGCTGGGATGATAATTCTAACGGATTTGACAAAGGCTCAGTTGTTAGGGAATGCCGTACTAGAAAAAAAGGTCGAAAGAAGTTTGTACTAGGTGAGCCTCTCATATGGTCAGAGTTATTACCGTATCTACAAACGAGAATGGCCGCGTTGCACAAGTGGTATATGGTCCATTCTAAAAACGGAATCTTGGCGTTCCCAGCTCGGATAAGAGACGATCATTTTTGGCGGGGAAATGGCCAGGTATGGGTCGAGTTTGAGGCACTTTATGATTTGTACCATCAAGATGCCCTTCACAAGTGCCTCATGAGTGTATGGTGCATGTAAGTGTTTCTGCTCGTCTTATTATTTTATTTTTAATCGTTCCGTGTTTGTTGACTAATCCTTGATTTTGTGGTTTTATTTTTCGTAGGCAAAAAAATTAAAATTGCCCGCCAAAGAAACTTCCATAACATCGGTTTCCTGGACCCCGATGTTATACACGAGAAAACCGTCGCATCACGTTCTTGTCAAGTGGTCGACATTATATATAGAGGCCTGCGTAAGCAAATCATGTGTCCGTTCATTCTGTTGCCATACAATCATCAGTGAGTATTTCGTCACTTTTTCAATACCATCAGAATAATGCTAATTAATAACTATTATAATCAACATTAATTGGTTGGTTTTGTGAATGTATATGAACAGCTTTCACTGGATACTCTTTGCTATTGAGATGGAAACCCACACGGTCTGGATCTATGACTCGTTGAGGCAAGATAGATCTATGTACCAAAACGTCATCAACCTGATCAACAAGGCGTGGGCTCGCTTCTTCGAAAAACACTTCAAAATAAAAGTCGACCCTCTTCGATTTAGGATTGACCAAACGGTATGAATAGATTCTTACCTCTTTTGTCATTTGAAATAAACATTTAATTTCAAAACTTAGAATACTGCCTTACTCAGAATACTGCCTTACTGTTGAAATTTCTCCACAAATTTTATAACAATGCTGATCTTCCATGGGTACATTTAACCTGGAATTGCTTATACAAGAGAGGTTCACCACCACATGCTCGCTCTGGTGTTGGCTCTTTCTGGTGGAAAGATATTATGGCATTGGCTGATAAGTTCTTGATGATAGCAATTTGTAGCATACATAATGGTAAATCTGTCATCTTCTGGAAGGATCAATGGAACCTAGGGATATTGCAATGGAGGTTCCCCCAGCTATTCAGTTTTGCCAAGAATAAAAAAATTTCTGTGCAGAAGTTTCTTGCTGTGTCAGTCTTAGATGCTTTTTGGTTGCCTCTATCACCTATTGCTAATGAGCAATGGTCAGAACTGCAAGGTTTAATTCAGCAAATCCAAAGATGTCATACTCTCAATAATGACTGGTCTTACATTTGGGGATCCTCTCATCTTTCTAGTAAAAGAGCCTATAAACAGCTCTCAGGTACCATGCCGGCATCCCCACTCTTTAAATGGATGTGGAAGTCTAGAGTACAAAACAAGCACAAATTTTTCTTTTGGCTACTTCTCCGGGATAGATTGAACACAAGAGGACTCTTGAAAAGGAAAAACATGCATCTAGCTACCTTCAATTGTGCTGTCTGTATTGAGAATCTGGAAGAGTCCTTGCAACATCTTTTCTTTGAATGCCCCTTCAGTGAGGCATGTTGGATCTTTGTTGAGATTCAGTGGAACACCAATTTACAACCTTTTGAGATGATCATACAGGCTAGGCAATCCTTTGGAATGACCATCTTTAGAGAAATTGTGATTATAGCTGCATGGGCGATTTGGAGGCATAGAAATGATATTATCTTTGAGGGTGCTTCTATTTCCTTTGCCAGGTGGAGGAAAATCTTCTCTGAAGAGCTGAAACTGGTTTTGCTTCGGGCTAAACCAGCCATGGGGGATTTGTTGAAGGATTGGATGAGTAGTCACTTATAGTCTTTTCCTCTCTTTTATTTGGGCCTGCGGTCCTGTAATTGTACATAATCCCTTTTATTAAATGAGAAAAATAGGTAGGGGACTCCCCTGCTGTTCGGCTTCAAAAAATAAACATTTAATTATTCTATGCCATAACTCATTTCCCTATAGTGCATGAGACAGTAAAAGGTAACAACTTGTGTGGTTACTACGTATGCGAGTGGATCGATAACTTTGTAAGTGAAAAGGGACAAATGTCGGCAGAAGCATTCGCGGTACGGGAGCACAATCAATGCTGCTAATTAATTTTAATTTATTATTGTTTTATTCTCACGTTTATATCTGGAAATGTTTAGAGTAAATTGTTATTGTTTCATTCTAACGTTCATATGTAATTTTTTAAAATTATTTTTTTAAAATGTTACAGAAATGGTCCATGAAAGATGATCTCATCGAAGTCGCTCGGGTCAGGGCAATTCAAGAATCTATGTACGGATTCCTGCTCGATGAAGTCATCGATAAAAAAGGAGAATTCTATGGCGATCCCTACAAAAGCGTCGCAGCAGCTGATATCGAGGCTGGCATACAAGTGTAATTTGTAACATCTAGAATAAAACATGTATTTTGTTGGATCTTTCAAGTATTAGTAGTAAACTCTATAGATGTATGTATGTATATATATGTATATAATATTAATGCGATATCGTCGTAATATAAATACGTGCAATGCAGTAGTACAGGTACGTATAGTCGCATTCAGTATAAATACGCATGCAAATACGCATAAAACAAAAAAGAATAGAAAAGGAAAAAATAAACGAAAAAAGAGGTTAGTACCGGCTCACCAGACGGTACTAAACCGCCCGCCAGGCCCCGTGGGGGGTGTGGCGGGTTAGTACCGGCTGGTGATACCAGCCGGTACTAACAAGCGCACGTTAGTACCGGCTAGCTGCGACCGGTACTAACGTGCGCCACGTTAGTACCGGCCACAGCGACCGGTACTAACCCGTCCTGTGACCGGTACTAAAGGTCAATTTTCCCGTAGTGTAGAGAATCAGTCAAAATCAACTAATTTTTCAGCCCACAGCCAAGCAAACAGAAAGTTGGGAAGAATGTTTGCTAGACAGTTCCTATTCTCTGCTAAAAAAAAAGACAGTTCCTATCCGAGTGTCAATTAACTATGAAGTGTCATTGTTAAATTATTACTGCTACTCAAAATTTTAGGAAGTACGGGGAGCAATCTTACGAACCGAAGCAAAGCACAAGGCACAAACTGAATAAACTTACTGCAAATCATGCAATAAATTAAGAGTCAACGGAAGCGCACTGGTTCTTGAACCGCCCACCAACTTCACACTCACCACGTTACAAAAAAAGAGCAAACTGAGAAACATGATCACCAAACAAATCATGCAAGCTCGCACAGCCTCCGGGGCATTTATCTGAACCAAACAACGACGACGACATGCTGCAACGCTGCTCATCCACAGCCTGACCCCCTCACTTTATGCTCTGCCAAACACTACAATTCAGATCGAGAAACTAATTAAACCAAACAACAATGCACGCACGGCGGTCGACGGCGCTTAGAAGTCGCTGCTGGCGACGGGGGCGTGGTCAGCCGCACATGTAGATGTAGCGGTAGACGATGCCGGCGAGGCCGCCGCCGATGAGCGGGCCGACCCAGTAGATCCAGATGTTGGAGAAGTCGCCGCTGGCCACGGCGGGGCCGAAGGAGCGGGCCGGGTTCATGGACCCGCCGGAGAATGGCCCGGCGACGAGGATGTTGGCGCCGACGATGAAGCCGATGGCGATGGGCGCGATGGTGCCGAGGGATCCCTTCTTGGGGTCGGCGGCCGTGGCGTACACGGTGTAGACGAGGCCGAAGGTGACGATGATCTCCATGACGACGCCCTCGAGCGCGCCGATGCCGGAGAGCCCGTGGGTCGGGGTCGCCACGCCGGTGCAGTACTGGACGAGGACGGCGCCGACGGTGGCGCCGAGGAGCTGGGCCACCCAGTAGAAGATGCCGGTGAGGATGGTGATCTGCCCGCCCAGGGCGAGGCCGAAGGTGACGGCGGGGTTCACGTGCCCGCCGGAGATGTTGGCGCCGATGGCCACCGCGACGAACAGCCCGAACCCGTGGCACACCGCCACGGCGACCAGGCCGGCCGGGTCGAGAGGAGCGCCGCCGGTCAACTTGGCTGCAACATTAATCCGTCGATATGCATGAAACAGTTCGTCAGTGAACGCAATTACGCAGATCGTTGATCCATGCGCATCAAGTTAATTAGAAATGTCGACCAGTGACTCACTGTAGGCGATGGCGGAGCCGACGCCGGCGAAGACGAAGAGGAGGGTGGAGATGAACTCGGCGACGTAGGCCTTGAGGGAGGCCGCGCTGAAGGAGTCATCGAAGCGGCCGAAGGCGATGTGGCCCGACATGGTGGCGATGGCAGGGGATCGGAGGCTCACTGACCAAGGGTGTAGGAGCTGCGGTTGTAGCCACTCGCTGGGAATACACAGATCGAGGAAGGGGCGAGTGTGCTACCGTTCTTATAGGCAGCTGTGCCTGCCTCACTTAGCTCTCTTCTGATGCAAAATAAACGGGAAAAAATATTTGAGGTTATATTGGATCGGGTTGGTATTTTTATTGATCCGAATGGGTTTGCTTGGCACTAAAGATCCCTGGAACTCGACTTACCATAACATGAATGCGAAAGTAAGCACAATGAACTTTGTTAGGATATAAAACTGTTCTAACCAAGTTCATTACTTTTGCACAAGTGCAAATGCAAAAGGAACAAAGTGGACTACAAATATTGGATTCCAAATTTTGAAAACTAGGCTAATGGTTTTCAAAAAACTAATTCTAGTTCAGTATCTAATATTAGGCGAGGTATAGACTTTGTCTTCAGTCTGGGACGACACAGCATGCCACTAAATCGGGGTCCTCGATCTTTGCCTCTGCCTTGTGGAGCGAAATGGAGTTCCCACCACATATTCCTACCTCATCTTGTTCTTATTCCTCTGCCCTAGTAAACGAGATTTTTGATTTTAACCCCTAGTCATGCCCCCAGATCAACAACGCTGAGCTTATGTCCCACCTCCAGCCAACTAATTTACACGCCCTTGAGTCACGATGTCCTCTACTATCTTCATGTTTGATGATTCTTCGACAGCTGAATAGCACTCACGCTTACTACGAGTTCTGACAATCCAATGTTTGTTATTGTCGATTTTTCGCTACGTTTGACTATTCATTTTATTCAAAAATAACTGTAGATACATGAAAGAAAAGTCATGCTTAAAGGCTTAAAGTACATTTGAAGTCACAAACAAAATAAGTGGTCGTACTTGTTTATTTTTTAGATAAGACGAATATGCAAATATTACGAGCGAAAGAGAAGAATGATAAATATTTTGATATAGAGGTGCAAAGTAGTATAATTTTCCGTGCTTATGATAATTTGGTTAGTTTCTATGATGCATGTTTAACTTAAGAAGACACTTGCGATTGTGATAACCTTGCCTACAACTGATCGGACCGGGGACCCGTTACCAACAACCGGATAACGGACGACGTGGCGTGTCCAGGTGCCTCCCACGCCCCAGCCCTTATCCAATGCCGGCGCGCCAGCTGTGCCAGCTAGCCGTGCCGGCCGGCGCAGAAGCGTCTCGAGGGTCTGGAAACCCATGGCGCTCCCGTCCACATCCCCGTCGCCGAAAGCCCGAGACGGCCGTGGCCATCAATCATTCGTGGGGCCCCGTGACCAAGCAGCCTGCTCGTGGCCGGGCCCGCCAGGAGCTCCCGTGCGAGCTGATTCATTCTTTAGCCTAGCTGACAAACAAAAAGAAGAGCAGAGGAGAGGGTTTTCTAGTGACGGCTTGGATTAGTTTGATTACTGGATGCTTATCATTAGTCGTTGGTTTGTCGTCATCTCCAAAATTTGAAAACATTATCCGTAGTTTTATGTTACAGACAAAGGTTTTTTATTTTTTTATCACACAGATTGAGCCAATGTTGATGGGGCTGCACTGCATATATTAGTTCTCTGCCTAGGCCTAGCTTTGTTCACAAAGACAAAAGTTTCAGTTCGAGGTTGGATATAAAAAAGAGGTGTTGGGGATGTCCTCTGATCTTGAGTTACCAGCACGCCTTTATGTTCGGTAAGGCATTTGTTTTTCAAGAGTTTTCTAGAAACAGTGTGTAATTTCATTCTTTTCTAGAATTTATTACAAGCTCTTTTTCTTTAAAAAAATGCACATGAAGATACTGGGAGCGTAGACTATTCATGATTCTCTGCTCCCATGTGGACGAGGACGATCGCATCTCAAGCTTGCACACTCTTATGTTAATAATCATGTTGCCCTACGCCCATGAGACTGCGTAAAAATTCTTCCAGGAGGGCGTGTTATTATGAATTGGTGGAAGATGTAAAATAATTACCTAGGAGTACAAATGCAGTGGCATGATTGCATAGTTGTACTTGATTATTCCCTCTTAAAGGCAGGTACAATTAACAAGTTTCTCTGCTATATGGTTGCATGAAAGCAACAATCAGAATAAATGGTTCTGAAAAAAAAATTGTATGAAATCAGAGTGAAGAAGTAGAAAGGATTTGACTAAATCCAAACTATATACAGTTTTAGGAAGAAAAGTACGCAAATGAATTATAGAGCTATCGTGTACCAAAAGATAACCGTGTGAATGCTCGGAGAAGAAGAAGAAGAACAACAATACCATTGATATAGCAACAACAACCAGAGGTTCGAAAGGACACACACGAATTAACAGTGCACAAATATCTGCTGAAATCGGCACAAATTTGTACGTACGCACACAAAAGGACGACGGAGTTATGGATGGACGGAACAAGCCAAGCTTGATCAGAAGTTGAGAACGATGACGATGCATGGCAATGGCAGACAGCGACATGTGTGGGGACTGCAGCGCCGGATAGGATGGAATCTTTTGCGCGAGCTAGACGATGGAGAGAGCTCTCTGGTCCATGAACAGCCTAGCAAGCAGGAAGCATATGGGACCAGATGATCTCAAACATTTATATATCTTTTTGTATGTGTGTCTACGCGATGCACAAATGAATAGCTAGCACGTTATCCGGCCTGATGGCTAGTCCTTGCAAGAGAAAAATAGAGATCGTGCGTGATGCAGGATGGCAATGATAGGAAGAATTGGATCGGATCTGATGGGATGGATATGCTGGCATGTTCCCTGTATTCTCCAGAAATATTCTTGGGCCCTGTACAACACGATCATATTGAATGTATAGGGGTGTCTTCCAATCAAGGAGCTAAAGGAATGCGCTCTCGAAATTTCAACCAACATACTCCCTCCGTCCCAAAAAGAAGGACGTTTTAGGTGTTAGACACGGGATTAAGGAAGAGTAAAAAAGTAGAGAGCGCACATGAAACGAGGTGGGATAGAGGAGGAGAGAGACAGAGATAGAGTTGTATTAGAAAGCGAGAACGACCTTCTTTTTGGGACAAATTTTGAAGTTTAAAACGACCTTCTTTTTGGGACGGAGGGAGTATATATCTTGTTATTGGGAAAAAATTTGTAAAGTTTGCTTCAATACTTGACATGTTTGGATTAGCTATATACATCAGCGCATCTGTTGCTCGAGCAGTGGCGGTGGCAATACTGAACGCTACACTAACTTTCTTAATTGGTGAACAGAAATTAATGCAATAATGGTCAACGGATGAGTTAAGTTTTTTCCTAAACTAAAAACAATAGATTCATCTTTATTTTAGAATGTAGAAAAGAAAAAAAAACTTTTCTTTGCAGAAGTCACCAATAACAAGCAACATCGATTGACATCGTTCCAACAACAAAAAGGGACAATGCAACTCACTAACCAATGCAAGTCAAGTCTAAAATAATCAACACACAGTTGCTGAGCAAACTCTCACCACATAACCTCTCCATGGATTCTTAATTTATCCAAGATGACTAATCTGGATAACGCAAATAATATACAATTCAGCATGTAACCAAAGAAGCCGTCACAGACCGCAGAAGACGATGGCCCGGAGCCCGGATGGTGGATATGCCGTGTGGGCGTGGGAAATATGCTGTGTAGTGTGCTGAAGCTTCTGGTAGTGAGATGGATCAGGTCCATCAGGATCAGGTGACGAAGGGCGGACCAGACTCGTGAAGGGAGAGAATTGTGTGGCTACAGGGAGACGAGGGAAATGTACAGTACAGCGTCGAGCCGCGCCGTTCACGGCGTCATTTTCACTTCACGTGGATCGGTGCCCGATGCGACGGCGACGCGACATGCATGCATGCCATCGATGGGAAAGTCACATGCTCGGCCACTCACCTTGTCTGCCTCTATTTGCTCCCGCGATATAGACCGGACCCACCTGCCTGACCCACTGCGGGAGAAACCGCCTTCCATCCCTCTCCTTTAATGCCAGCTGGGCGGAGTCGGTACTAAAGTGGGTCTTTAGTACCGGCTTCAGACAACAGTAGCAAAAAAAAGTCAGGTTAGTACCGGCTGATGTTATTGGTTGGTACTAAATGGGTGCGCCAGTTTAGTACCAGTCAATAAGACTAGCCGGTACTAAATGGGGCCATTTAGTACCGGCTCTACCCCATAACCGGTACAAACCTCTCCACCACGCACCTGCTTTGTCTCCGTCCTTTTTTTATCTTCACCACGCATTGGCATGCACTCTCCATCCTTATCTCTTTCTCATTCTTCTTCCCTATCCTCTGTCTCTTAGCTCTGTCTCACATCTCTCTTTTCTCCACAGAGCGAGGGAGGCCGGCGGGAGCCTGGCATGGCGGCCTAGAGCAGCGGGCACGGCCGTGGGGGAGGAGGAAGCCGCGGGCGCGGGGTCAGGCGAAAACCGTCGACGAGCGCGTCCGCGAGCTCTCCCCGGCCGCGGGCGCGGGGGCCAGGCGGAGGCCGCCGGAGAGCGTGGCCGCGGGCCCTCCCTGGCCGCGGGCGCGGGGGCCAGGAGGAGGCGGAGGCGTCCGGCTTCCGCTGTGGGAGCCAGGCGCCGAGGGCCGGAGGCCGACGGGAGCCAGGCGCGGCGGTGCGTGGGGCCAGGCGTGGCGGCGCCCGTCTGGAGGCTCATCGTCGGGCGACGCCCGCCTGGGAGCTTCTCGTCGGATCTAGATGCATTTTTTTGTGATTTTTGTGAGATGTGATTGTAAAATTTTGTGATAAGATTGTGAGATGTATTCATGTGAAATTCTTGAGATTTTGATATGTATTCATGTGAAATTCTTGAGATTTTGTGCTGTGTTCTTGTGTTGCTCAAGGAAAGAGAAAATGAAGGGGAACAAAGAATAGAAAAAGGAAAGAAATGGAAAAGGGAAGGGCAGACGTTGGCTGGCGAGAGTGAAATTTAGTATCAGCTGGTGCTACCAGCCTGTACTAAACTTTGCACGTTAGTACCGGTTGCCACCGACCGGTACTAACGTGCTGACACGTTAGTGCCAGATCCTTTAGTACCGGCCACAGCGACCGGTACTAACCCGTCCGTCCTGTGACTGTACTAAAGGTTAATTTTTCATCAGTGACGTGGCCACTTCAGATGAGTCTGCAGCGGTAATAGTGGGCTCACAACTCTGGAACCTTCATAGGTTGAATCAATGGATTAAACCTAGGATTATAATTTGATAATACCAATTGAATTCCTCGGCACCACTTGACTCTTTTTTGGATCACTTAATATTCAGAAATTACAATGAATTGCTGCTGCTGGATTAATTAATTCCTACAACGGCCTGCCCGCAAAGTCGCAATGGTTGGCGTGCATGGTTTGCCGTCTCCCTCGACGCGCGCATCTGCCCACGTCCCACACGACACCGCCAAGCTGCAGATCGTCGCCTACCACACACAGCAAAGTCTATTTTACAAATTATAGCCATACGTAAAGAGGGGAAAGAAAAATAGGAGGAAGAAAGAAGAGGAAATGAGAGTAAGGAGAAAAAGAAGAGAAAAATGAGCCCTCCTCTATTATGCTGGATCCTTCTCTATTTCCATGCGCACCGGCACTCCCTGCCAGCAGCTGTTATCCTTCATCTGCACGTTGCAAACTTTCTAGCTCATTCGTCTTTTTCTTTCGAGCTGATTACATGGCCTCTCTATCTAGTTTGCACTGCCGGTTCATTTGCTAATAAACCTAGCATTAAGCTAGTACCTTTCTGGTACAAATATAATGTTCCTTTTGTTACACACAAAATGATCGGTGCTACAAATCAAGCTACAGCACCAATCCGTAGTGAGGTTTTTTTTGCTTCAGCTCTGTTATTTTATTGCCTTATGTTTTGTTTCCTCGATTTGTTCCTTTAATTTGTCCTTATCCGGAGATTGACTGTATACAAATTTGACCATACATCATACAACGAGCCTGTTCTGCATATCTATTTTCTGGTTTGGAGTTATTCTATCTTTTTTCGCTCATAGAATACTATTAAAACAGACAAAACCAGTCATAGTAAACCAACATTTTCACCAACGGAACATGTTTACTGTTAATAATTTCCTGTTTGTTTTACATTATGGATTTGCACCACAATGTTAGTATTTGAATCGATCATGCATATTTTGTCTATGATTATTCTATAAACTCTCACAGCAATGCACGGATTTTACCTAGTTATTATACATAACATGAAATCCAGTAACGGGCCATGCCGCTAATACTTCATGGGAGTATGGGACCATACTAGCTAGCCGATCTACATCATAAAAAACAAAACCATGGTTTAGAAATTAGTCAGCGGTTGAGCCGCTGCCAAAAAAAATATGGTCATACTGAGACTCAATTCAAAACCTTTAGGGGGTGTCTAGACTGTTGGCTCCACTCCACACTTCAAACCTCTTCCTTTCTTCATCCATTTCCTCCATCTTCCTCTTTCGTTTCAACAAGACATTGTCACCACATATGAGGTCGGTGTTGAGAAGTGGTACGCGTGGCATATGCTATTGGGAGTCCAAGGGTTATCGAAGAGTTCTATGAATTGAATGTTTGAAAGAACAAAACTTTTGACATCGTCTAAATACAAGAAAGTTCAATTATTTTTTTAAAAGCCATCATTTTCAAATTGAGCTTCCAAAGTAAATACCTTTGCACCATTACGATTCTTGTGACAATCGAAATCAAGACCATATTTGATTATGTTTAAAAGATATTTTATCGAAGATTTTTTTGTTATGCTGGAATGGATATTACAAGTTTATGAGATAATTGTTATAGCTTCACAAAGAAATGTTTCAAGTTTACAAAAATGTTCTAACTTTAGAATTTTTTTTCTAATTCTGCAATAAAATTATTCATTAAGAATAAAATTATTTTGGTTTCACTAGAAAAATGTACCAGCTTCACAAAAAATGTTCCCACATTAAAAAAAAAGAAGGTGAAAGGGCCTCTAGCCTTGTAGTTAGATCACGTGAGTAGCACCCAGCAGATCCAGGTTCAACTTCCCGTGAAAGCGAATTTACTGAGTCTAAAATAAATAAAAGAATTAGGTTAGGGTTTTCCGTATTGACTTCGGTCAAAAAAAAGAAGATATCCATATGATCTTATTTTGTTGAATTAATCCTAAGTAAAGCGTATGTTTAAACGAATTCAAAAGCAGATCTATGGTGCAAGAGAACAATGAATTTGAAGTTTCAATGGAGAAGGATAAAAGAATGATACCAGCTGATGATAGGCATTCTTCATCTCTTCTGTCAGGAAAAGGGTTTTTTGGATACATGCCATTGCAATTTTCACGGATTAGAGATCTGCCATTAGAATTCGTATATTCACAATCGTGCCATTATAATTCACTCTTTGTCTGAGATATGCTATTACTTACCACTTCGTTATGTTTCTCAAAATATTTAGACCAAAATGCCCCTATCTTCCTCCTCCTTTCTCAACCTGTTCATCTCTCCTTCCTCTCCTCCGGCAGGTCCTCACCGCGGACAGCCTCGCTGGAGCCCTTGGATGCGCCTTGCCACCGGCGATGGTCTACGCCGTCACTAGCACTACATGCAGGAGCCGCCACCGAGCAAAAGCGTCGGCGAGCGGGCGTGTTGGGCTGGTCGAGTCGTCGTGGGGCTCGCGCGTGTGCTGCTGCGCTACCGCTGGAAGAGGAAGCAGCCGTGCCATGGCCGGCGAGTGTGTGTGAGAGGGCCATCGCGCTGCTGTGGCACTACCAGATGAGGAGGCGACCGTGCCATCGCTGGCAAGCGCATGCAGCTGCTCCAGCCTCTCCCTTCCAACTTCGGCCACCAAAACCAAATTCACCCCACCCAAGAGTCCCTCACCTTTCCAGCTTCCTCCCAAGCCACCTCTCGTCACCGGCCATGGCCCCTTGCGCCTGGAATTGCATGTCTCTGCAATTGCAATGGCATATATAAAAAAACCCTTAGGCCCCGTTTGTTTAGTCAGAATTTGGAGGAATTGGAATCTAGTAATAAATTATACTATGTGGCTTGGAATTTCACATTTCACAACTTTTCTAAGCTTACAAATAAACTTATATCCCAAATTCATAGGGCGTGAGATGGAAATGAATTCCATAGGGTGGAAGATAAAAAGATAGGATCACTCTGTTATAATCATAGAGTGAGAGTTAAAAAGATAGGATCAGTCTATTATAATCATAAGGTGAAAGATAAAAAATAGGCTTATTTATAAGGTGGAAGATAATATAATCCTATGAATTCTAATTTCTCTAATTCCCGCCAAACAAACGGGGCCTAGGAAAATGGTGGTGGGATCATTGACGGGGTGTGACCGAAGAGCGAAGAGGGAAAAATGTAGCATTGCAAAGACGAGAGCATAGAAGATGGCGCGAGTTGCTGAAGCACCAAAGAGAAAGGGATGGGCCGCGATTGATTGGCTTGACACTGCCACAGTAGCAAGATGGGCTGGGCTGGTGCCAGATTTTTAACTGGATCAGATATATATTTGGGCTGGAGTTGGAGACCACTGTCGCCTGAACCAACAAGATCTATTCATGCAGCAGTTATTATTAATTTGGTGCTTGATATGAAACGCAAGCTCATTGTGGTTGCAGATGATGAGCCAGAAGTCCCAAAGCAAGCATTTGGAAGGGATTAACAGGTGCAACCCTAGATGTACTTTCATTGTTGGGGAATGGGGACAGTGTGAGTTCACGAACCTTAAAGCAGACGATGATGTATAAACTAATTTCCAGAATAATAAAAAAGCAACATTTCCCTAGTGATATGATGATTCCACGCAAATATACACACAGCAGTCGTGCAAATAGAATAGGATGAAACGGAGCGCAAAAATGTTTTAATAGAATTGTTGATATGCACGAACAAATTAAACCAATAGCACTTGTGCATATTCCACAAAATGTGCGCAAAATTCGATAGAAAAAGAGAAAAAATGAATGTAGTAATACATATGACGTGTTGCACCGATCAATCAATTTTCTCGAACGAACATTACTCTCTTACACAGTTCATTCGACCAGCTAGTACTGCGGCATGCTGCACTCGGGTGCCACCGTGCCGTTGTACCTCTTGGCGTCGGCGCAGTAGTCGTAGATGGTGTACCCGAGCTGCACGGCGCGCATCTGCCGCAGCTGCGCGTCGCTCAGCTTGCACAGGTCCGGCGCGGCGTACCAGTTGGACGGCGACGCGCAGCTCGCCGGGCACCCGGCGGCGCCGTAGTCGGCGCAGTCACAGACGCGGAGGCTGATGTCGCGGTACTCGGCGACGAAGGGCGCCTTGGTCCAGTCCGTCTTGACGCGGCCGCCCTGCGTGGCCCAGTCCTCCGCCGCCCAGATGCTGGAGAAGGCGTACATCTGCCGCCGCGTCGGGAACGGCACGCCCTTCGCCGAGTAGTTCCGGAACACGCGGATCGGGATGCTGTCGATGAACCACCTGTATGTATGTATATAATATATATGTTCGCATCAGCACTCGATCAGCAGATCAATGTCAATGTCGGCCATCTATCGTCTATATATATTTTTTTCGATAAGGAATCTATCATCTAGATGTACGAAGGTAATATAGAGCAGAGTTGGCATGGTGAAGAGCACCTACACGATCATACACTCGTTCCAGAAGATGGTGTAGTTGTGGTAGTCGGCGGTGGGGTCGAACCAAGGCCGGAACTGCATCTCCTTCTGGCCGATGCCGTCGGCGAAGACGTTGGTGTGCACTGTGTAGGGCTGCCCGGTCTCGTTGCCCAGGAACTCGAAGTCGATCTCGTCGTGGTTGTCGCCGATCGACGACGTCTGTTCATTCATGGATGTGCACAGCAAAACAATTTAAATGTGCATCGAACATGGATTGAATTGACGATTATTATCGATCAAGAATTGAAAATGGTGTAGGGGCATGTTGTTGGATGACTAAGCTAGTAAGCTACTCACGTAGTAGGTGGTGACGGTGCCGGCCGAGTTGCCCTTCACCAGCTTGATCCGAGTAGAGACGCTGCCGAAGATGAACTGCTTCTTGGTCCGGAGCATACAGCCTGACGATCCATTGACATACGTTGATCAGGCCATGTCGACATTGCACTTGGTGTAATACAACAAGAAGAAGACTCTTGCATACGGTCGGACACCGCTGCACAAAAATGTACCTGAGGAGTTGCTGACGAGGGAGAGCGTGAGGTGGTTGCCCCCCTCGTCCATCTTGGCATTCTGCGGCTCCCACGTGATGTCGCAGTCGTCCCGGAAGTTGGCGCCGACGAAGCCGACGGCCACCAACGCCACGGCGGCGACTAGAGCCGCCTTCGCCGGGATCACCATGCTTAGACTTGGACCAATTCGAATTGATGGATCGGTAGCTGCTGGCGCCTTTCTTTTCCTGACAGCTTTGTCAGAAACGTAGAGGAGATTTGCTTATATATAGAAGATTGCCGAGATCGAACTCGTCTGCCTGTGTATTGGGGAGTATCTGGCACGCATGTTGGTATACATGCAGAACAACTGAACAAGATTGACAATTCAGTGCGGAGGATTTGTTGCCACGCCAGCTTGTTTTTTTTTCAATTATTTGAATAGTATTGTGAAAGCATCTTTGATTTGCCGGTCTAATTGTGGTTGGCAGCGTTAGTGCTAGGCATGCAAAGTGCAAGCACCAGAGTTTTTTTCAAAAAATTTCCTGGTTGGACAGATAGGCAATAACCAGGGGTGGCGACTACTTCTAGACTAGTGCTTGCCCTCAACTCGGGCAGCTGCAAGTTGGTCAATGGTCTCTGAGTTGATATTGCTGTTCGCAGGGTGGGAATAGAACTTAATGAAAGCATTTGATCAAATGAAAAAGAAACAGTAAAGGCACAACTGATTCTGGTTTAGCATTCATATAAAAGAATTAGCGAAAATTAGCGAAATAGCAATCTCGTTAGGTAGGAGAGACTGAATCAAAACAAATGTTAGTCAGGCCAGTAACTTCTACTGATTATATATAACAATGTAGCAAGTTGTGCGCTGGCTAAGATTTTTGCCATTTCTACTGAAGCATCCGGGGTTCATACGCATGGCAATGAAAATTTGCAGTGCTCCCTTTAGTCACAGCTCACAGGCGAGTTTATTTGGGTTATAAGCCAATCCTTTCAAACTCTGATTACAAATTACTTCTTGTGTTGTTTTAGATATTTCAAAATTGTAGTTGTATCACATTTCAAGAAAAAACTGTAGGAGGATATACATGTTTATCAAAATGTAGTTCGATAAAAGTATGATTTGCTATGTTTTGTGCATATATTTTTAGTAGTCAACGCTGCATTTTGAAGAATGTGTGCCAATCAATGTCTAGAAGGCCATTATTTCTAATGACAGGATATATTAGCTCATCACTGAAATGCAAAATTATTTTTTAGAAGGTGAAATGCAAAATTATCGACCATACTTTACGCTATTTTGACAGGATTTGTTGCCATATATTAGCTCATCACTGAGCGGGCCACGGTGGTTAGCTGGGTCGGGCCACATGGTTTGGGTTAGCAGGCCGTGGCCTTTGGTGCGGTTTAGGGAAAGCCGGTTTGTGTTAGTTGGCCCAAGTTAGATGTTAGGTCAAACCAATACAAACGAAATTCAACAAATCCAAATCACACACGCTAGTTCATGAAAAAAATATTTTATACACAAATTAATTACTAAGAATTTAAGATAGAAGAAATTAACTTATGTTGCAAATTATTTCATGGCCCATAACAATTCATAAAAAGTTTTTTGAAATTCAGATTTTTCATACATTAATGTCGCGAAATCGCGGTATGTTACATCTCTGGTCTGTGCTCGCTAACTGATCTCATCTTAGGTTACTTTCTTTAGCTCATACTTTTAACGACTTTGTTGGCTTCACTGCCGTAAGAAGTTGACATGCCTCAGCTTTAAGATGGGCAGAAGTTGACATGCCTCAGCTTTAAGATGGGCATTGGATCTGTTTTCAATCACAATCAGCTTGTCCTTGGCTTATTCTATCTTTTTCTCCCTCATATAATACTATTCAAAAAGCTAAAATCAGTCATAGCCAGCCAACTCTTCCACTAGCGGAACAACTTTCACTGTGACTGTTGTTTGGAAGAGTTTATCCGTTCTCCGCCTTATTAGGCTTGAAGAAAGTAGCTAATATAAACTGGCTGCAGTATCTTAGCAGAAAAGGGTCTCCGCCTTATTAGGCTTGAAGAAAGTAGCCAATATAAACTGGCTGGAGTATCTTAGCAGAAATGGGTCTTTGTAAGGGAATCAGCTAGTATATAGGGGTGAAAGTGATGAGGATAATTTCCGCATCCGATCCGCTCTGAATCCGAATTTTACGAATATGGAGAAGCATTTTTGATATCCGTGCAGATATGAATAATCCGAATCCGATTGTGTGTGGATGCGGAGTAGGATATGGTTTAAGCGAAATCCGATGGATATGGATTATCCGATAATTGAACGCAGATTATCCGATGCTTATAATAGGATATCCGACTAATCTAACGAGCCCACCATGTCACCACACTACAAATCGAGCTCAGCTCAAATATCAAGACACCCATAAACTATGTGATGGTTCATGAACCATAAAGATAAGTATTTTTCATGTTATGTTGCTATAAATTATAGTTTGGTTTAGAAATTATTTGTCACTTAAAAACTATATGTAAGTATA
The DNA here is from genome assembly GCA_015476505.1 of Urochloa ruziziensis. Lineage (NCBI taxonomy): Eukaryota > Viridiplantae > Streptophyta > Magnoliopsida > Poales > Poaceae > Urochloa > Urochloa ruziziensis. The sequence goes on along the minus strand of CM027126.1, from coordinate 1,782,051 downwards.
TATTATCTGACTATATTAATTCGCATCCGCTTCGAAACCGCTCGACTCCGCACCAGTTCCGACATCCGAAAAAATCCGCATTTGTAACCGCATCCGCAAGATATCCGCTCCGCTCCATATCCGAGAAAAAAAATATGGATGAGAATGTGAAAAAGGTATTATCCGCTCCGTTCCGATCCGCTTTCATCCCTAAGTATCTATGATCTCTTAAAGTTTTGCCTAGGATGGATGAAGCTCCAAAAGTTTGAGGTTAAGGGACTTTACAAAATAGATAAAACTTATGATGCCTCTCACGTGGCCCACTACCAGTATATAAATATAATTTCTGTTATGACTTAGTGGGAGTTTGTTGACTTTTGCGTGGGTTGTAATCGTGCTAGGAATAATAGAACTTCGTTTTTTTCCTTAGCAAATCCAAATCATTAGAGAAACTTTGTTGTTATACATGACAGGGACAGGGACATGCCACATGCAGAATCCTTGGAGAAACTTTACCTGCCCTCATTATGTTATTCCTGAGCAAATGCGGAATGGCTGGTTCGATCCATCATCCATGATATCATCGGGGACTTTTCAAAGTCAGGGCTGCACTACACCTACCTCCCCCTCCCCCCAGCACTATCAACAGAGTTAGAACATGACATGCCCATAGAGGGGTGGGAGAAGGAAGAGGACATGGAGGAGGATATCCATGGCGTCGTCATCATCGGCGGCGGCATCTGCGGCCTTGCCACTGCTTTAGCTCTGCACCGGTGAGACCACACGCTCTTAATTTCCCTAGTTTTTAGGCAAAGTCAATTTCAGGCTACTAGAATCATCTTGTGCATATCATAAGACAATATTTCAAGCATCTCTTCAGCTGAACATGCTGTTAGAGTTGAGAAAATCATTACTTGAATAGAATTGGAAAGCTGTGTTTATCAGCCTATTAAACTAGTTCTCAGCAGTCTTGATTTCTTTCTCTCTTTTTTTGCACCCAAACAAAATTCATTGGCTTCGTTCAAATTGCTTTGTCCGCATCTGAGAAGATGAATTCAAGTTCATCCACACGTGGAGAATCTGAAACGACACTCAACAGACAATAATATTTTGATGTATTGTTGTTGTTCACAATCTTCTACTGACTTGCAAACAGGAAAGGGCTAAGTAGCCTTGTGTTAGAGAAGTCGGAGACTCTGCGTTCAGATGGAGTGGCCATTGGTGTTCATGCTAATGGATGGCGAGCTCTGGAACAACTTGGCCTCGCAACAGAGCTCAGGGAGACCGCCGACATAATTACTGAGTATGCCTTCCAGCCCTTTTGAGATTTGAATGTGTCATATCGTTTTCCAATTCACTTAATTATTGGGAAAAATTTATCTAAATACAACTGCTGCAAAATTTTCTATTATTACTGATAACTTTCATTGTCCAAGGTACATAGAAAGAGTGTCATGGCAAGAAAAATCTTGTTCCTAACATAAATCGTTTGTCAAAACAAGATTACATTTTCATTGACAATAAAGATAAGTTTTCTGAATCACTCGTGTTTGTTATATGCTGGCATGTTTCTCAGGTATCACAATGTGTGGAAGAAGCAGAACAAGACCACCCTCAAACCTACCAGGTCAGCACGTATACGTAAACTTATTTGTCATGACATAATCCAATGGTACAAACTCCATACAGTGAACACAAAATAGTTCTTTTCAAATTTGCATTCAAAGCAAGTAATGTTTGACTGAACAGATTGGTTTCCATTTAGGAATATTAGCTATGTGCATAGCACTTATTTGACAGGTTCCACTGAAGTTAATACTCTGTGGAGGACAATTTTTGTTTGTTGTTCCACACATATACTGAAACTCTAATAGTGCACTGGATTAAGCAACATTGCCTTGACCATTCTGTTTCAATGCCCTTATAATTCAACACATTTGGTAGGAAGGAGCTCCGCTGCTTAAAAAGAAAGGATCTGGTTGAGGCATTGGCGAAAAACCTACCTGTAGGAACAATCCGCTTTGGCTGCCACGTTGCAAAAATTTTCGAAGAACCCGACAGCCACTGTACCGTTCTTGGTACAGTGGACGGAAGTACCATCATGGCCAAGGTTCGTAATCGTGTGCGATGTGATGACTACCATCAGCAGCTCAGCATACAAAATTCCTGTGTTTGTTTCTGATGATCACAAATCGAGTACAACACTGTATGCGTGCAATGGTGCCCTGCTGAACGATTGGGGTCTCAACAAATGCAGGTCCTGATTGGTTGTGATGGGGCGAACTCGATGGTATCCCAATACTTGGGACTAGGCAGCCCATCGCATCTTCCTCGGTTGGTCCTCCTTGGATTCACAAGCTACCTGCACGGGCATCCATTTGGAACCCGGTTCCTGCGCTTCGCAGGTGAAGATTTGGCTGTCGGACGCATTACCTGTCAATGCAAATCTTGTCCATTTCTTCGTGACTAGAACAGGCCCTTCCACAGGTATCACCTGTTCATGTACTTATTGTTCGTCAAGGAGTAGAGATGCTCATTACTACATTTGTTGTTATTCAATTTATTAGACTAATAAACTGAATACTAACAACGTGTCACCTGATGCAGGCTTCACCGACGAGAATGCCGCGAGAGAGTACGTGCTCGAGAAGCTCCCGGAGTGCCCTGCCGAGATTGTTGAGATGGTGCGGCGGCGCGACGCGGAGACGAAAACCCTGACCAAGGTGTGGTACCGTCCTCCGTGGCAGGTGATGCTGGGACGCTTCCAGAGGGGCACCGTGACGGTCGCCGGCGACGCGATGCACGTCATGGCGCCGTTCTTTGGCCAGGGCGGCTCGGCCGCGCTGGAGGACGCCGTCGTGCTTGCCCGGTCGCTGTCGCGGTCTGTGCCGGACGGTGTCCGTCGTTGAAGATGGGAGCACGAGTAGCCATGAACTGGAGGAAAAGATCCGCGTGGCGTTGGGGAAATACGTCAGGGCGAGGAGACCACGGCTGTTCTTGCTGTCTCTGGAGCATTTCGTCTTCGGAACCATGCTGACTGCGAAGTCAGTGGTGAAGAAGCTTGTCTGCGTGGCCATGTTGGCACTTTTAGGAACCGAGTCACGTCGCCATTCAGACTACGACTGTGGCCGCCTCTAGCTAGCAATACTCGTCGATTACATGGCTCTCTTGTTCTGTCAGCTTTTGGCCCATCACCCATGTGTTTTTCTCTCACTCGATTGCGTCCATGATGAATAAACAAAGACAGGACACTACAGCACCAAAGGATCAGAAAAGGATGAAATGGTTTCACCCATTTAAAAGTTTTGCTGGCAAGTTGCAATGCTCGCGCGCTGCCACCAAATAGAATGTGCACGCCCACGGGGGAGTTAAGAGAACAGCAGTAATTTCTCACCATATTCAGAAAATATCAATAAATCGATAAATTTATTGAACAACACTGGTTTCGTCAAATGAATCTCTCAATAGCACATCATCATCCTTTTCTAACACTTTTCATTTGATAATTATGGTCCTTTTTAACTTACAAATAGATCATATTGCCCCTGCTGTATTTTAGGTATGCTAGGTCCTTCCTCTCTACTCCTTACCCCTTCCATCCATTTTTAACAAAGAAATCACAAAATTCACCACTTTGCATATTGCACCACTTTATCTTAAGTAGAGTTGCACCTTACATGTCTTTTTTTCTAGGAAACACATCTTACATATTTACACCCAAGTTTGGGATTCACATATCTCTAAAGAACTACTATATTTTAATGGATCACAAAATATCATCCAATTCACATGCGTCGGTATAGCTAAGTTTGTTATTCAAACGTATAAAAAAACTAAATTGATGAATCATAAAATATCATCAATTCACATGCATCAATATAGCTAAGTTTCTTATTCAGACATCTTAAAAAACTAAATTGGTGGATCACAAAATATCACACAATTCTCATGCATTAGTATAACCAAGTTTGGCATCCGGCATCTCTAAAGAACTAATAAGTTCCATGGATCACAAAATATCACATAAATTCCATGCATAATACTAAGTCATCAATTAAATGTTAGATGGAGTAGCCATCCGTTAGCAATATTCAGAGACAATGGAAGGGGCAACTTGGTCTTTTGAGGTGGCGTTTGGTAAATGGGTTAGGGAAATAATATCCCACCCTCCAAAGGGTAACACTGTATTCTAGTCATCCATTCTTCACACCTCATTTAATATTAGCCATTCATCTCTTTCTCTTTCCCAATCCCACTCCTTATATCCTATTATCCAAACGCCAGCGAGTTCAATGGAAACATAATGAATCGTTACGTAGGTGCGGTGCTATTCTTTTAATTCATAGGATTGTAGTGCTATTTCATGGACACCATGAGAGTCCAATGCTATTGTATGAATTCCCCCGCCCACCTACTAAGCATGTCGGCACTGATTCACATTTACTGGATGGTTTGTATTTTTTCTTCATGTGTTCTTTTACTTTATTTTCGCTTTCATTTATTTCTAATTCTCACTATCGAAAAAATGTATTTGGAAATGTATTTTTGATTCATTCCAAAAAATGTGTATTATTATTAAACATTTATTAAACAATGGTATGCCCATGTCCAAAAAAACAACTCTAGGATTCAAAAGTTATCCTATTTAGTATGTACATGTACATGTAGCAGTTAATTAACACTAAATATGGCTGATAAATATGTGTAAGTAGAGTCATTTTACCTCCTAATTAATCCATCCTAGTATTGCTAAAATGACTTATTTTATGATAGAACTATACGTTATTTGTTTCGCAAAGTGCAACTTTCAGAAATTTTTGTAAAGAAAAAATTATTATTAGTCACAAAAAAAATTGAGCAAGAAAATTGTTCTATTTAAAAAATATATGCTGTTTTGAGCACCAAGAAAAATGTTTGAAGCAATAGAACTTTTCCATCAAAATACAAATATCGGAAGCTCTAAGAAACTATTCCAGCTTAAAAGTTCCAAATTGTAAGAATGTTCTAAGAAAGGGAAAAGAATGATCCAATCAAAAGTAGAAATTGTTTTATGTAACTATAGATAAATATTACCATGGGAAAAAAAGAAGATGGGTATGTTTTTGAAGCAATTTGATAAGGTAAAAGCACCCAACGAATTTCCATGAACTAAGTAAACTACTAAAATATTATGAAACAATTTTAAAGTAGCAACAAAGTCATCCAAATAATATATCCCCTCTTGAAATAAACTCAAAATTATACGTGAAGTTGGAAGACCGCATGTATTATGTTGTAGAAGATTAAGGAAACCTAAATAATTTCAGTTATTATGTTAAAAGTCTGTCTACGCGTTTATCTCCGAAATAATGGGTATCAGAGTAATTAATCTTACATATCACAGTGTAGAGGCGTGCACGAACCTTTCTCTTCCTCTACGAAAGCATAACCCTGACCGCACCACCTGCGCCTCTTATCTTTCAACTGTAGTGCGGTCGAGTGCCCGCAAGTACATGACACCGAAAGATGGGTTACCAGTTTACCACGAACTTGCCATCTTGTCCACTCCTCCCCAAGTATGAATCCACATGCTTACTCACAACCACATCTCGTTGCTGGCCCTTATATTTCATAACATCATCCTTTGAACTTTTTGCGCGTATTGCGGTTTATCTAACCAGAACCTAGCTAGCCTGTGCCTTGGAGCACGGCAACGGCCTCCACGTCTACAAACGGCCAAAACTAATGCAAAGCTCAACATCCTTGCCATAGCTCTGCCACTAAGCTAGCGTTTGACTAGCCATGAGCATGATGCAAGGTTTAAACCTTTTGTTAGTTCAGCACCCACTAACCAGATCTGATATTGTAAGATACCCAATATTCATGTACACTTTGTGCACAAAACTTAGATAAATCTAGTAGAGACAATTGCAATGACGGTGATTTATTGATGTATATGTCACTGACATTCAGTCACACACACGCAGGCCCCCAAGATGTTGGGCGCACGCGTCGCCGGCTCATAGTCCAATGCAAAATTGAAGTACACATTCTCAAATTGAGTAACAAATTGTTGCTCAGCCAATTCTGCTTATGTGTTTTTCAGCCACTGTTTATCTGTTTTCCAGCTACAACGAGCTTCTTCTGGCTTATTCTATCTTCTTCTCCCTCACATAATACTATTGAAACAGCTAAAATTAGCCACAGCCGGCGAACTTATCCAAACCTTCTTGACCCTCAAAACATTTACCTACCTAGATTTGTAACAATCTTTGTAGCTGCTGTTTGGTTTTTAATTGCTGTCAATAAAATTGTTGCAGTAATTTATGATATGATATTTACTTTTCAACCCAGTTTTTTTTTTTAACTGATTATATGAGCTACCTTTCTCAACTCATACCTCATTCTGCCCCCTTCGGTTATCTAGCTGAAAGCTAGCTAGCTCCAGGTAAAAAACAGCGAGCTTCCTGGCTATATATAAGCTGTGCACAAACATACAGAGCTGGCGATATCCCTTCAAGGTCATGGAGGCCACAGCGGCGTCACTACTTCTTCCTTCTGCTCGGAAGGTGCTTATTCCGGTGTTGCTGCTCCTCGCAGCTGGATCGCTGTCTGGACGAGCTTCAGCTGGTGAGTCTATGAGCTTCCACTAGTGAACTGTTCCACTGAGATTTGGGGCCTGATCAGTTTCGCCATTGCATGCATGGAGATGGAGTGCGATACGACTACAGAGCTTACACTGAGGTACCAGTCCTGCGTTTTTATTCATTGAGATGGAGTGTGCTCTCTCTTTAACTTGGTTTTTTCCTTTTCTTTTTTGCCCTTTTGTTTCAGTGCAAACCTCACCCTGAGCCTGCTCTGTACAATGGTGGCGTCCTCCGTTGGGCGAGCAAGGTAACAGATTTCAGAACAGAGGACGAGGGGAACTACTCTCCGGCATTTGTGCTCTACAACATGTCGGCGGCGATCGCATATAGCTTTTCCTGTAAGGACACCGCTTCAAGCATAATATCTCTGTAGCAATACTGTAGTTGCACACAGTTGATTTTACTTGTTTTGATGATCATGGTGGCAAAACTTTAGAGCTATTGAATTCTTTTGGTCCCATGATTTTCCCCCCTTCTAAACAGAGGGGATTTCATATATATATTTATATAGTCGTAGCAACGCTAATTCCCGGGTAAGCAGCTAGAACAAAGCAACAACAATAAAGATGAATTCTTTGGAGGTACTACTATACTTGGTTTCTATTGAATTGAAGAGTGGTTCATAACTTTCGGATGATTAGCTGGAGTTTAAAAACGCAGCAAAGTTGATATTTCCTATCGAATCCATAAAATTCCAAACATAGGAATGGTGAAATATCGCTCCAAACAAAACATGAATAGTAATTAGTAAAAGCAGGCATTGGAGTGAATAATTACATACCGGAATAGTACTTAACATTTCAGGGCTCCAAACAAAGGGTGTGTGTGCAAATTTACACCCAATGACCCAACACCGGCAGGAAAAAGGTTTTGCCTATTCCTCCTACGCTTGGTTTCTATTGAATCGAAGAGTAACTTATTGAGGATTATTAGCTGGAATTTGAAAAGGTACGATAGTTGATATTTCCAATAGAATCCATAAAATTCCAAAATATAGGAATCGTGAAAGATACCTCAAAACAAAACATATTGAGTACCGGAATTGTATCTAGCATTATTTCCAGGCTCAAAACAATGGAGTTGTTTGCAAATTTTCAACAACACCAGCATGGGAAAAGTTTTTGCCTATGCCCACCCTCCTATGTGCTCTCTCCACCATTTTATATTGTCTCTGACTATAAAATTGGAAATAGGAAACGTCCGGAGCAACTCCAGCCCGGCCCTCAAATGAGCCTCTATACCTATTTTAGTCTCCCAAGTGAGAAAAAACAACTCCAGCGGGGCTCCTAAACGGGCTAGCATTTTGTGGAGGCCTTCAAATTTTGATCCAGGGCCCCTAGGAATGGAGGCCCTCTATCCCCCACACACATGGGCCCCACATCTCCTTTTTTTCATCTCTCGTTCTCCTCTATCCTCTCGGTCGATCGCTCCCCCGGGCCCCGAGTGGCATCCCACCGCCGCCTGCCCCTCCACCGCCGCCATGGCCATGGCGTTGGAGCACGAACCCACCACCGCCGCCTGCCCCTCCACCGTCGTCGCCGCCTGCCCCTCCACCACCTCCGCCGTGTGCCCCTCCATTCCCCAACCCCAAGAATCTCAAGAATCCCACCGCCGCCGCCTGCCCCTCCACCACTCCCTCCTAGGTCGCCTTCTTCGCGCCATGACGCGGGCCCGACGGGACGACCCCGACGCGGCCATGGACGACGCGGGCCGTGGGGAGTTGGCGCGGCGGCCATGGACGCGGGCCGCGGGAGGGGCTACTGGCGGCGCACGGGCTCGATCCGCGCCGGAGGAGGGGTGCTACGCCCGGAGTGCGAGCTCCAGCGGCCGCTCCGCCCCGCGCGCGTGCTCCGGCGGCCGGAGGAGGTGGGGCGCGGCGGCGCGGGCCAGCAGGGACGCCGGAGAGACGCGGGCGTCGTCGGTGGTGGCCGAGAGGGCGCGGACCTTGGAGCGGAGGAAGGCGGAGCGGCGCAGCGTCGGGTGGCGTGGAGGAGATGAAGAGGGAGAGGGAGAGCGCGAACCAGAGGAGGAGGCAGGTGGAGTGCTTCCGCAGCTTGCCGAAGAGGGCGAACCAGAGCAGAGCAGAGCAGAGCAAGCTCAACGACTGCGGCCAAGATTTGAGGGGGAGCGGCGGCGTGCTCGCGCCCGTAGGGGAAGCCGCGGCGGGCGATGCGAGGAGAGGGAGTGGCGGTGTGCGGCGCGAGGTGGGGAAGCGGTGGCGTGCGGCGCGAGGAGGAGCGGCGGCGGGATGACACGGGGAGTAGACATGGCTGCGGCGGCGTGCGGCGCGAGAAGGAGCGTGAGGGAGAGGCACGACGGCCGGCGGGGCGGCCGCGCGGCGCGGTGGCGCGCCAGCCGGCGCGGGGGAGGGTCGCGCGGGCACGGGAGGGAGAGAGAGGGGGAGGGGAGCACGGCTGACAGGTGGAGCCCACTAGCTAGAATGGTTTAGGGGCCTTCATTTAGTCGGGCTGACTGGTGTAGGAATAGAATTTTAAGACCCTAAACTTTTACAGGCCCACTAAAAATACAAAATAGATGACCATATTTGAGGGCTAGGCTGGAGTCGCTCTAACTAGAAAACTGGAGTCGCTCTAACTAGAAAAGGAACTGCCAAGAATGAGTCCGTAGAAGCATCGGCCAGAACCAGCAAAGCGACACGGAGGAATTAAGGCGGCAGAAGCAGCATTCACCCAGCCTGCCAGCGTTTAGCGTCTCGTGCTCTCATCACGGGTAGGGTAGGTGTGGGCCCCCAAGCAGTAGCAACAAAGGCAACGCGACCGCGAGCAATACGGCGAGCATGGCACACGGCACATGCATGTTCACGTCGGGCTGGTGGTTTCTGGCGTGGGGGCAGCCGGGCATCATGCTTGATTCGCACGCGGACAAGAGCGAAACCGGCCGGGCGTGCGTCCATGGCGCAAGCGGCCTGGACGCGTGAGGGAGATCCACCAGCCGCTGTTGCAGAACGCTGAAAGCGCGCGGCGCCAGAGGCAGGGGTGGGGTCCTGCGCCCTGCTCATGCACCGGGTGGAGAACCGAGGCTTGTTCCGTTACCGGGCCTATGTACAGTAAGAAATTTACGATAGGTATAACAAAAACAAATAGGATTTAATTCAGATTAGGAAGCAATTTATTCATGATAGGTACCATAAGAGAGCAAAAATTAATTCAATAGTCGAGAGGTGTGGAGCCAATACGTGTCTGTAAATTGGTTCCTAACTAAAAATAAATCATGCTGTCTTGTTGTACATATCATAAATTTTTACTATATCTATCATTTCTCACCCGGATTGAATCCCATGCAACCGAACAAGGGTCTCATGCAAGACCCAGTTTCTTCCTCTCTCTACTCTCTTTCTTATTTAATACAGTGCCACATAAGCTAAAAGTCCTACGTGGCAATCTAATTAATGCTATGGAAACTATCCTAGTTGGAGGGTTGGGACTGCCCTAAGACTATTTGCAACGGTGTCCATTAAATATCATACTCTAAAAGAATATTTTAACACTCTCTAAAAAATTATACCCCCTAAACAACATCATGCTGCAACGGTGTCCTCTATTTCCCTCCTCTATTCCATTTTTCCTGGTCCCACCACCGACGCACACACAGCACCCCTCACTCGGCTCCTCTGCTCTCCCCGACCGAGCTCGCCGCCGGCCCTCCTTCTGGCCCCTCCTGCCTCCCTCCGCCTCTCTCCGGCCCACCTCTCCCAGCAGGCCGCTGCCGGAGCTCGCACGGCGCGGATCGAGCTCCGGCGGCAGCAGGCCCCCTCCTCTGCCAAAATCGGCGATGGAGTAGCATCTGTTGGAGCTCCGGCGGCGGGCTCTCCTCGTCGTCGCGCGCGGCCATGCCCCCAGCGCAGCCGGCGTAGCTTGCCTCCCCGCGTCGGGCGGAGCTCGCCCACGCGCTGCTGCCGCTCATCGTCGGCGCCGGCCGCCTCCTGCCCGCACGCGCCACCGCCGAGGCCCACGCGCCGGCCGCTTCTCCCCACGCCGTGCCGCCGCTGCTCCTCTCCGTCGCCGGTCGCATCCCACCCGCGCGCGCCACTGCCCACGCGGCCATCCGCCCGCACGCCTGCGCCGGCCGGCGACGGAGGGGAGGGGAAGCCGGAGCATGCTAGGGACGGAGAGGAGGCATTTGGAGGACCTGGATATTTGGGGGTTGGAAGGGAGTTCCTGAAATTTAGAGAACGGTACAGAGGACATTGCTGCAGGAAGTTTTTTAGCAAAAACCCTATATTTAAAGGTTCAGGAGGCTATAGAGGACACCATTGCAAATAGTCTAAGGCCTGGTTCGGTTGTTGGCCAGGAACGGTTCGAGCATGGATATAATAAGAAATTTATGATAGATACAATAAAAGCCCAAGATTTATTTCGAGAAGGGAGCTAATAATTTACTCATGACAGATGCAAACAAGAGCCCGAGATTGATTTTACATCTTTTGACTAATGAATTAATTCCTTATCTCTTGTTGTAAGTAAATTAACTCCTGGCTCGAAATAAATATCAATCTTTTATTGTACCTGTCATAAATTTCTATTATATTCATGCCTAGGAATCGTTCCCGGCAGAACCGGTTCCAAAACAACCGAACCAGGCTTAAGTGTGACCCAATCGGTGTACCACAGTTTTGTAGCTCTGTGGTCTGGCAATACACCTCTCTACTGGGTACAAACATGTATGTACTCACGCAACTCTCACACTCACACACCCACACACACCCCAATGCCCCATGTATATACTCATCATCAAATAGATTTGTAAAGTAGCATTCCACCTATCAAATAGATTTGTAAAGTAGCATTCCACCTAGTTCTTCACATAAAGATAGATTAAATTTTCCTTGTCACATTTTAAGGCACATTGGCTTCCATTTATGTCCCTTCCATCGAATTTGAATGGCGCCACAAATTTCACCACATAAAATACATGCACTTGGGATATAATCAACATAAATATATAAATGGAACAAAAAGTAGTTCTTTGGTACTGGACCCTCCTGTATAGGTGTTTTGTCTTTTTATTTTTGCTGTATGTAAACTTTATTTATTTGATATATAACCGGGGGTTTACACTCCCTGTTTATTAAAAAAATACAAGTTCCATTTTAGCAAGTTTAAATATATAGCATTATGCATATAACATAATAGTTCCACTCTGGCATGCGACACGTAATGGTCATATTTATAACCAAGATAAAAAAAATACATCAGAAGAGAGCGACTCCAAGTTTCATGGATCACATATCACAATGAAGGGCAAGTCAGTCTTTTGGTTCTAGTAAAAACAAAGTCAATACAATTAAAACAAAGTGGGACGAGGATGAGTGATATTTCCTGAATTGTAGAAATGATGTTGTTTCATGATGTGACCTCCAGATCAAATAAAATATGAGCTGTGCTGCCAACGTCGTCACCCCGTTGGAGACGACCTTATTATCATCTGACACGTTTTGTGTCTTTTTTAATCTGCATGGAACAATTACATATTGATTTTGTCTCTGAAATGAGGGAGACATAGTGACGTGTTCATGTGTGTATCATACTCGCCATATACATGTTGTTTCCTTTTTTGTCTAGTCTTGCATGTGCGTAGCCTAACAAAAGGACATCCTTAATACTACCTTCATATCAAAATATTTATCGTTGGTGACTCTTAATTACAACATTTGAACATTCGTCTTATATTAAGAATTTATATAAGTATTATATTTTTATTTGTGACTTAGTCTATCATCAAATGTATTTTAAGTTCGACATATATACCTTTTTTCATATATTTACAATAAAATTTTGAATAAGATGAGTGATCAAACGTTGCAAACAAAAGTTAATAGTGACAAATATTTTAATACAGAAGTAGTAATATATATTACTGATTTTTATCAAGGAAGAGTATAACCAAATTTCTATTCATTCAAAATTAATGAAATTGCGCCTGATGACGACTCTTTGCACGTCTTAAAATTAAAAGTTAGGAGTGAGTTTTCAGCATTATATTTTATCCCCATATAGACATAAACCTGATAACTATTCAGGCCCATTATTGCTTTGTAGTTACAGTATATGCTTCACTGCTATCTCCAGGTTGGGTGAAAATCGAAGGACCAGGAAGCGCGTATGTGAAGGCAAAGATATTGACCCTAGAGAACGCAGCGTCACAATGCATTGGCAATGCGCTCGTGCGAAATGACTGCTGGTCTTTTCTGAAAGGTGGTTTTGCTCTCAACTCCTCGTCTCAAACGTCGGTCCTCTATTTCCAGGTGAGCTCTGATGTTGAACACACGTATAAAAATGCTTTTAAATCTATATAATGCAATTACCTATTAATATATGTTATAAAAATGCATATTATTCTTTTACGACGTCATCCTATTTTATATCACTTAATATATTGGAAGGTTTTTATAGTGAAAATTATTTGCGTATGTAAATAGAGGTACATGTTGATGGGAAAAAGAAACCAGTTCAGTTCAGCATGTCCTCATGCGTAATGTGTTTTTTTTTTTTCTGCTTCAGACAGCAAGCCCAAACGCTTCCACGATCTCAATCAGAAGCGCCTCCTTGCAACCGTTCTCACCTGATGAATGGAATCAGCACAGGGAGGACCGTATTCAGCTGGTAACATTATCAGACATCACTCGCTCCTACTACCAAATAACGTTCATATAACGGTGGAGCTACCCTGATGACGAGTTGAGACATTTGCCTTTTGATGCGTGCCAGATTCGGAGGCGCTTCGTCAACGTCCATGTCTCCAACAGCAACGGTAGCCGTGTCATTGGCGCGAAGGTTGCGGTGCACCAGATCACCCGGGATTTCCCCTTTGGCTCTGCCATCAGCAAGAACATCATTGGGAACAAGCCGTATCAGGTTGCAACCCTTCTTCTTCTGAGACATATGCATGCATGTCTAATAATAATGCGGCAGCTAGCACTGAGCCGTGTACTTTGCCATATATAATATGTTACGAAGGAGTGGTTCACGAAGCGGTTCAACGCGGCGGTGTTCGAGAACGAGCTCAAGTGGTACGCGACGGAGCCGTCCCCGGGGAAGGAGGACTACACGCTGGCGGACCAGCTGCTGCAGTTCGTGCAGTCCCGCGACGTGATGGCGCGCGGGCACAACATCTTCTGGGAGGACCCACGGTACACGCCGGCGTGGGTGAAGAACCTGACGGGGCCTCAGCTCCGTGCCGCCGTGGCGGGGCGCATCGAGAGCCTGCTGTCCCGGTACAAGGGCGACTTCGTGCACTGGGACGTGAGCAACGAGATGCTGCACTTCGGCTTCTACGAGGACCGGCTGGGCGGCAACGCGACGGCCGAGTTCTTCGCCACGGCCAAGCGCGCCGACCCGCTCGCCACGCTGTTCCTCAACGACTTCAACGTGGTGGAGGCCTGCGACGACCTGAGCTCCAGCGCGGACGCGTACGTGGCCCAGCTCCGGCGGCTCGCCGACGGCGGGGTCACCTTCGAGGGCATCGGGCTGGAGGGGCACTTCGGGAAGCCCAACATCCCCTACGTGCGCGCCGTGCTGGACAAGCTGGGCACGCTGCGGCTGCCCGTCTGGCTCACCGAGGTCGACATCGGCAGCTCGCTGGGGCAGAGAGCGCAGGCGGAGTACCTGGAGGAGGTGCTCCGGGAAGGGTTCGCGCACCCGGCGGTGGACGGGATCGTGCTGTGGACGGCCATGGGCACCAACGCTAGCTGCTACCAGATGTGCCTGACGGACGCCAACTTCACCAACCTCCCCGCCGGGGACGTGGTTGACAGGCTCCTCGAGGAGTGGCAGACCAGGGAGGTGGTGGGCGACACCAACGACCGCGGGTCATTCAACTTCAGCGCGTTCCTGGGGGAGTACAAGCTCGTGGTCACCTACCAGAACCTCACGTCCGAGGGAACCTTCTCGCTGGCTCGCAGCGACGACACCAAGCACATTAACGTCCGTCTAGCAGGACCAGTAGTGGTCTGATGGGAAGGAACTGGGAGCGCCTCGCTTGCTGTTGTAGGCGTTGTTATATACTACGTACGTATTACATAGTGTCGTATATGAACGACTGGTGATTAATTGTGGTTTAGTGGTACTTGGACTGAATAGTGATGCGTGTTTTGAGTGGTAATTCTTGGATAATTGTCATTGAGGTTGCTGTGGTCTGATGGGAAGGAACTGTGAGCGCCTCGCTTGCTGTTGTAGGCGTTGTTATATACGTACTGTATTACATAATGTGGTATATGGACTGGTTATTAATTGTGGTTTAATGGTACTTGGACTGTATAGTGATGCGTGTTTGGCAATTCTTGTATAATTGTTATTGAGGTTACCAGACTAATCAAGGAGAGTATATTAAACAACTAACTACTATGCTCATGCCTCTGTTGGTGGCAGTGAAGCACACATTTCTAATTAAGGCGGCCAAAACTGAACAAGGGCCAGTGAACCGGGCATTAATTGAAGTACAAAAATCGTGGTAAGCTAAACATGACGCAGCTTGAGCCGTTGGGGATGAGCTTTGCCAGAGACCAAATCCGCCATGGTCCATGGACGTCCCCTCTTAACCCTTGGCAAGTAAAAGGATCAGATACTAAAATATACAAACTAGTCCTGTTGAGTTATGATCCAAATTCAGCACATATGAGAGGCCGGCTTCTGACGGAGCGAAGCGGAGGCCTGTCGCCGGAGGCTTGGGCCGGAGCATAGCGGATATGTTCACAAAGCCTGTTCCTGTTGCTAAGTTTGAGCTTTGCAAGCTCAAACTTAGTTGGTATAACTGCATAGCCCAAGAGGCTATTTGGCGCCAGAAGTACCGTTTGTTTTCTTGTTGATATGTTCAGGGTGAAGGTATTGATTTATGCTAAAAAAGGAATTTGTCTCAAGGTGGAGTTTGTTGAGTTATGATCCAAATTCAGCACATATGAGAGGCCGGCTTCTGACGAAGCGAAGTGGAGACCCGTCGCCGGAGGCTTGGGCCGGAGTGTTAGGGTTTTCCCTTTGAGATCTTTCTCTCATATTCTTATAAGCCGCCAGTCGTTGGCGTTGTAACTGGACTCCACGACATAGTGAAGTTCTTGCTGGCTGACATCCGTGGTTTTTTCCCCTCATATTGGGAGGGTTTTCCATGTTAAATCTCGTGTCCCTTACTGCTTTGATCATTTACTTTCATCGTTTATCCGTTGTCGCTTATTACAAGTGGTATCAAAACCTGGTTTCAGATTCGTTCCACTTATGTCGACGTCGATGAAGTATGATCTACCGCTGTTGGATTACAAGACGATGTTCTCGCTGTGACAAGTCAAGATGCAGACTGTTCTGGCGCAAACTCAAGACCTAGATGAGGCACTAGAAAGGTTCGGAAAGAAGAAGGATGAGATGTTGGACGATGATCAAAATCGCAAGGATCGTAAGGCTCTGTCCTTAGTTCAACTTCATCTATCTAATATAAATTTAGCAAGAAGTGCTACAGCAAAAGACTGCTGCAACACTGTGGCTCTAACTTGAGTCGATCTGCATGGCGAAAGATCTTACCAGTAAGATGCATATGAAGATGAAGTTGTTCACGCTTAGGATGGAGGAGGGTGGTTTGGTGTTGAACCACATATCTATTTTCAAGGTGATCGTTTCAACCTAGAGTCGATGGAGGTTGAGTATGATGATGAGGATTTAGGCCTATTATTGTTATGCTCTCTGCCCAGTTTGTTTGCTGTTTTTCGTAACACCATACTTTTATGCTGTGATGAACTAACCGTTTCGAATGTTTATGAGGCACTCCAATCTAGGAAAAAGATGAGAGGCATGGTGCACTCTGAGGATCGTCCTCTAAGGGGATGCCCTAAGTGTGAGGGGCAGAACTAAGCAGAGATCCTCCAATGAAAGCTACGATCGTTTCAAGAGCCAAGAAAGCAGAGGACGTTCAAAGTCCAGACCACCGAAAAAGTTATGTAAGTACTGTAAGAAGAAAAATCATTTTATTGAGGATTGTCTTAAGCTTAAGATTAAGGAGGGCAGGAAAAATTTGGATGGTAAGTCCTCTATTGTCTCTGGTGCTGTGAATTCTGATTCGAGAGATTGTCTAGCTATTGCTGCTTGTGTTTCTGACCATGATCAGTGGATACTTGATTCTGCATGTTCATTTCACATCTGCATTAACAGAGATTGGTTTAGTTTTTTAAACCTGTGCAGAAGGGAGAGGTGTCGTGCGTATGGGAGATGATAACCCACGTGAGATTGTGGACATTGGCTCTGTTCAGATCAAGGCACATGGTGGCATGACACGCACGCTGGAAAATGTGAGGCTCATACCAACGATGACTAGAAATCTCATCTGTATCAGTACACTTGATGCAGAAGGATTCAAATACTCTGGTCCAGGTGGAGTTCTAAAGATATCAAACGGTTCTCTTGTTTGTTTGGTAGGTGATATGAATTATGCAAATTTATATGTTCTTCGTCGGCGTTGTAACTGGACTCCCCGGCATAGTGAAGTTCTTGCTGGCTGGCGTCCCTGGTTTTTCCATCTCACATTGGGAGGATATTCCACGTTAAATCTCGTGTCCCTTTACTGCTTTGATCGTTTACTTTCATCGTTTATTTGTTGTCTCTTATAACAAGTCCGTCAACTAGACAAATAGATGTCTATACATGAGATGGATAGTAGAAATGAACATTAGGTTTTATATCAAAAAATAGAACACTTTACATAAATCACTACTCGTTTACAACCATTTAATTTGAATATATTTGGCTTTTTTATCCTTATAGACATAATAATTTGTATTAAACAATGGGAACATGATTTTTTATATATATTTTAAATAAAGCAATGATGTGAGGGTTAATATATGTCCTAAAATATATGATGACGATGTTGCGTTTTATGCGCTTGTGTGTGTATAGTGTTAACCTCATGTTTGCAATTCAAAAGTAGAGCTCAATTCTAAATAGAAATTGCTAAATCAATGCCATCTTTCTATTATTTTCTTTCTGGCTATACCTCATTTCTCTTTTCATTTAACATGCTACACATGTTGATGTTTCCAATTTGCATCTAGCTTTGGAAGATTTGAATTCTATTTACCAACCAAGCAATCATCTCATCATGTTGCCTCACCATGGTACATGCTTTTCCCAATCTAGATTTCACATCCACATGAGCAAATTTGGTTTAAATTAGACTATACTAATCCCATGTTGCACCCCTTTGTCTATCTGAGTTTCCACATTTAGTTCCCTTGACTTGTTCTTAGTTTCTTGATTTTACTAAAAGTTTGCAATCATGCATAATTATGCTAGTAAGATAGTCCTAACAATATATTGTATTACATACTTGGTCTTCTATTTTTATTATAGCATCAATACTCACCGAAGTTCTGCACATACCCGCATACGCTCCTAGATGAATTAATATAGAAACTTAGTTTAGAGAGTTACATACAGATAGGTAGCAGGGTCTTTGCATCAACTAGCGAATTTGTCTGCTCAAAAAAAAAAAAAAAAAAAAAAACTAGCGAATTTGTGTATTACTCATACTCCAAAACTCAATTAGTTCAGCTATCTGGCCCCAACACATTTACTTTCTGGTTGCCACTTTTCTGAACCCATGTAGTAGCTCGCTTGGTCACGTACCTTTATTGGTGGAAGGGAGTTAAGTAAGTTAAGTATTTCATGATTTAATTGGAATAATAATTTGAGATGACTGATTAGAGGCAAGTGGTCCCTACCTTTATGTTGAACCCTAGCAAACCCTAGGTATGTTGTAAGAGCAAGGTTAGTAATCTCGCTCGCTTGCGGGCGTTTCACTCGTCAGGTCATCCGAGCGCTGCGCGGTGGTGTGAGGCTTCACGTTTAATTAATGCGCTGTTTGGCTTTTTTCGAGAGACAACAGCCAATCTGACTCACTAGCGCTCCAGAAAAAACGCATACGCCTGCTTCCAGCGACCGACTCGCCAGGCGCCCGTTTTCTTCTCTCTTCTCCTCTCTCTCCTCCACGTCATATTGCGCCCGCTTACAGCCTTCCATTATACCTGCTCTAATAATGAACAGCTATATGCATTGGTCGATGCAGCGGCTGGAATATTAACATATATTCCCTTGTCAAAAAAAAGGTCTGTTGATGGATGTAGTAGCAGGCCCTAGTTCTATTGATGGAAGTAGCAGTAGGCCCTAACTAACGGAAGCAGTACACAAAAGCGTTGATGTTTTTAAAGCGCAACATATCTATTTTTTGCGGTAGATTTGACTGCCCGGGTATTTTAGACGGAATATAACAGATTTTGAGTTGTATTAGCTAATGATCCTAACCCTCAGGATATATTCTTTCTTTAATTTAAATATGCCAGAGAGATTAAAGATCAAAAGATTTTTTTATGTTACATTAGATTTGACATATGTCACCCCAACGAGTAAGTAGATGGATTCTACGGAATGTGGAGTCCTTTTAATAGCCGATGGTGTGAGAGTTTTAAAGTCGCAACCGACTTCCCTGCAAACACCAGCGTGCGGCCATGACCACCATTATTTGAGAATGAGAAGGTTTGAGATGAGAGGGTGGACCGAAGGAGTGCAAATAATGGTCAAGAGTTATGGCTTGGCAGCTCATCGAAGTGCAGCATTTGTTTAGGTAGCTTATGTTCCGGCCCTAAAGAGAATTAGAAAAATAAGAAGACGGTGGCCATTTAAAATATAGGTATTTTTTGGTTTGGAGATAGATATAATTTTTTTCTTTTTAATTTTTGGATACATGCTAATTAGATGTGGTCGGTGAGATAAGGTTAGATCTATTTTTTTTCCTAGTAGCAGGTATTGGTAATTTAGAGATAGATATAGGGGGTTATTTCGATAATTTTTCGTAATGACATAGGTGGGTAATTCTACTCTCTTTTACTAGAGTGTCCACCTAAGATCCTAGGTGGCTTCACGTGCAGGCTCATTTGTCTTCTCTCTTTTTGTAAGGGTGTCCACCTAGGATTTTAGGTGGCTTCATATAGAGTGTTCAAAAAGAGCCTCCAATTAGTAATAATAAGATATTACATTACATATAACGAGTAAGAGGTAATGGACATCAAACTCCATGACAAATGACGAGTTAAACATTGTTAGAGCAACTCCAAGAGTCTTCCAAAAAATCCTTTCCCAAAACTATGTATTGGGGGCTCTACTAAAAGTTTATTTCCCCAAAATTATGTTACACTGCAGCAAATCCCTAATAATAAACTCCTCAATATTTTAAAACTGGCCACGTCAGCGTGAGGCATAGGTGACAAGAAGAACACTTGGGTTAGATATGTAAAAGATCACGGCTTGGATTGAATTCAAAGGACCTAATTTACACAGGAGGCTTCTATGAAAGAGTATAGACACAAAGAAATTTATGAGGATTATAGAATTTCCTAAGGGCTAATCTGCAAAACGCAGGGACTTTCTTCCCTGTGGCCAACGACGGCTCTGCCGTCCAAAATCGACGGCGGTCCGGGGGTCTAGGAGCTCCGTCGAGGTGTGAAATAGGGAGAGGAAGTCGAGAGGACCCCGAATGTGTGCTCTCCGGCGTCAGGTATCGACGGTGGCAGCCGGAATCGGAGGTGGACGGTGGACGAAGCCGGCTGGAGTCTTCACATGGCGGAGCTTCTCCGGAGGCGGAGTGGAGACGAGGACAGGCGGGGCTTCTTTGGCACAACGTCGTGGATCTCGTGGCGGTGTTGAAGTCCTCCGACGAGCAATGGGGCCGACGAATCGAGCTGCTTCGACCATGGCTACCTCAACATCGGTCGCGGTCACGTGCCCGCCTGCGGCGGCACCCTTGTCAGTGGTCACCTCCCACAGTCGCCGCCGTGTGCGACCACATTCAGGCCAAGAACATGACGACGCTCCCGGCCAAGTGCAGCTTGTCGCTGTGTACGTGAGAGAGAAGGAGGCCACGACGGGAGGACCTCCAATTTTGGCGGGCATCAGCGATTGGGGGAGGACTTTTGACCCTGGAAATATGCGGGGTGAAGGAGAAGTTTTTAGCATCGTTGTATTTTTTGGGAAAGAATAGGAGGCCTGTTGGACTTCGATTTCTTCGGTTTTTCTCCCTAAACAAGATTTGAGGGTAAAATAAGGGAGCTTTTGAAGTTGCTCTTAGTTACCTATAGTTGTATACGAAGCTAAAGAGCTTCATTCTCTTGTCCATCTCCGCTAGGGTAGCAACAGTCTTGTCCATCTGTTGGCTTCTCCGTACAAAATTCCTTTTTGTTATTACACCTAGCGTACGAGCTTGAGGCTGCCCAAGGATCCTGAATTTGACAAAAAGGAACATGTTAAATAAAGCTAAAATAAAGTGCAACTTTTAGAAACGTTTCAAGTACAAGAGAAAATATACTAAGAAAAAGAAATTCTTAGAAAGGATTGTTATGATTAAAAATATAATAAGTTGTTATAAGCACTAAGAAAAAAATGTTTTTTTTTTCAAATATGCATGAGAGCTGCATATCAATATATTAAGAAGAAAAAAAGGGTGTAACACCCCGTCACCATTACATAGGTTTCTTGTTAAGGGAGAGAAACCTGGAAAGAAAGACCCACAAACCATACTCCAGACACTATTACCCATAACCCTGAAAAATATATGATCAGGATCTCAAAGTCTATGTATTTGGCAATAGGGCGAAGAGATAGTTAATCCCTCAAGCCCCAGCTAAACTCCACATGTGTAGTTCATCCTTAATTGTAGAGACAATTCTTCTCAGGTTGGGCTGTAAACCAGCAAACACACATCTATCTGATGATTCCATATGGACCAGGCCACTAGTATAATGATTGAATTGATCCATCCTGCTACTGGTTCTCTTGCACCATTCATTAAAGGAATGCTCCTCAAGTTGAGGGGCCAATGCCTGCATGCCAAGTAATTGTGGAATATTGAACCATGTCTGTCGAGAGAAAACACAGGAAACTAGTAAGTGGTGTATTGTGTCCTCTTGATCGCATAGTGGACAAAGTTCTGCTGGATGTGGTAAGCCTAGCAAGCACGACTGTAGAAACCATTAAACTAAGCTGCGTAAAAACCTCATCCAAGCCAGGACTGGTGCCGCTTCCCTTTTGCCGATGCCAATAAGGGGTCATTCTAAGCGGTTATCTAACCAATTTCAATGACTTCTTAAATGTGCCGACGTGCTGCGTGCCGCTTAGAATGACTTCTTATTCGAATTGGTTTGTTTAGTGCCAGAGTGTTTGATTACGTATACTAATCGGTTGGTTAAGCACCGCGTAGTTTTATTAACCTATTGTTACCGGTTTAGTTAACGCCGGTTAGAATGATAACACGCACGTTTAAAAAAACGCGTTTGTTTTAGTCATTTGATCTCGAATGAATACTAGCTAGATATATATGGATCATTATGAACGAATTGCACACACAACAAATTCACATTCAACAGAATGTGAACGTGTACGTGCTATACGTTCACAACAAACACATAATCTAGCTGATGGATACCCATTCAAGATCAATATAATTCAGTTCATCACTTAACAGATCATAACTAGATCGTGACTTCATAAAGAGTTCACTAGGTAACACTTTGACTTCATCATTAGAGAGTCTAATTTAAATATACATAGTAATGCAGATATAACACAAATTATCACAAATTGAACAGACAGTTCATCTCACATAACTAACTAGCAGTAAGCATAATCAAGGAACGACAGTGCCTAGCTAAACAGGCAAAAATGGGCAATTCGTTCATAACAACAAAAGAATGTAATCCCATGACTCTTACATCGCCGGATTACACCGCTATTGCAGTGGAGGAGCTCATCCCGACTGTGCCACCGTCGCCGCTACCATCCTGACGGAGGTCATGGTCGAAGGGGCGCCAGCGGCGCTTGGTGGAGAAGTCATGGACCAGATTCGCGACAGCACGGGCCAGATCCCTAGCCAAGGCCGCCTCCACAGCTACGGATCTAGCCCGTACCTCCAACGCGGCTTGCCGCTACACGACTGAGGTGACCCGATCCGCGGCGGCGAGGGCGGCGGAGGCCATCGCTTTCCGTGGCTCCGTTGCGGATCCGGTGGCGGCAGCGGCGTAGGAGTGAAGGAAGGACTCCCACACCGCCGAGGCCACCGCAGCGCAAGAGATGAAGTCGGTGACACGGCTTATTGCGACCGCCTGAGCTGCCGCAGTCTTGGCTCTTGCATCGAGGGTGGTCGCCATACGGAGGACGAGGAGGCGGCGGCGGAGCTACACTATAGCAGTGGACACGAAGGCGGGGCTGCTACTGTGTGTGGACGCGGCGGGCGGAGTGGATAGGGTTTGGTCCCTGTCAGAACGGTGCAACTTATTTATACCCGCACCTCATTTTAAGCGGCGTGTATTGGGCTTCTTAGAATGATGGCCTCGTTCTAAGCGGCGAAGTGGTCCAATTTACATCGCTTAGAATAAGAAATATAAAGTTAAAAAAATAGAACTACCATATTGTTCATTGTCCTCTATACCAATTATGGATCTACTGATCTACGCATGTATCATGGGGAATGAGGGAGGCAGCTGCAGTTCAGGCAGATCTACGCGGTCAAGCCCCTCAATGTTGAGCTGGAGCACCAAGACCCTAGTGAAGGACACCTTCTGCCCCCTCCATTTCCAGCTTCGGCCATGAAACCTCTCCACATCTCTTACTTCAGGAAGCTGTACGTAGAAGGTGTGGTCGAAGAAGTCGTCCGCCACAGCTATCCTAGAGCGGTAATGGCCAAGCACATAGTTGACGATGAAGCTAGTGGTGATGAATGGATTGGCTTGTCGGTGGCGATGACGTCGTCCAATTGTGGTGAAACGTAGACGACGTGGACGCGAATCTGATCTCTGAGGATGACCAGAAGCTGATCCATCACCCGTTGCAAGACCAACTCACGACAAATTGGAGTTGACCATGGCCACAATCTAGGGTAGCGCCTCCGTATCTGGACCTCCATGGCTGCGCGTCCATCATCCATGGCCCTCTTGTGGTTTCCTTGCAAATAAAATGGACAAAAAAAGAAGGGCATAGAGGAAGGGGATGAACGAAAAGTCAAAGAAGCACAGTACAAATAGAGCCACACCTATCAACTTCTCGTGCAAGATGAAGCAGCTGGAGGACACGTATGTGCAAGATGAAGCGGTTGGAGGACACGCATGCCCGGTGTGATTATTCTAAGCGGCTGGTAGCACGCCGCTTACAATCAGTCCATAATAATTGTAAAACAAAAAGAGAAAAACACGATGTATCTATCTATTTATTGATCAAAGATGGCTCATTACATAAGTATTGTTACAAAGTTATAAAAGAAAAGGTACAAGACTGATTTTGTTCATCGTTGCCGATCAAACGATGATTTTGTTCATCGTTACCGGATCTGATAAATCCCCCTAAGGGGATTGCAGGATGGTGATCAAAGACGGAGAGGAGGAACAACATCAAACTTGTGCTTTCCTTTCTACACGCTTTAACTCCTCCATCTTGGCCGATGGGCAAAGGGCATCCTATTAACCTCCCCTTGATCAGTTGCCTCCCGGTAGAGCGTGGTGAAGGTCATCACGAGGACTGTCCTAGCGATTACACCACTTGGCGTCACAAAAGGCAAACTGAAGAAGGGGTAGGAACCTAACCCTATCACGAGAATTCTCTTAGCGATCATAACAGGAAGGTGTGGCTATGGAGTCAAGAAGCAGGAGCTTTCTGCCTATGAGATCTATTCTTTGCGCCATGGCTACTAGATATGGTGTGAGGAAGATAGACCCTTGGGGGATTTATTTATAGGCAAAGGATCAGAAGAGAGAGATTGCGATCAACTTGTATCGCAAGATGAAGAAGCTAGATCCTCAATCGGTTTCACACACGCACGCTCGCTTCAACTTGTATCGCAAGATAAAGAAGTCCTCGGTCTCACAAGCACACGTCCACGCTTCAACAGTATACATTTTAAATATCCAAAGCAATCGGGTCAAATGAAAACCCTACTTTGGTAAATGAATATTCTAGACGGCATATATTGAACCATTTAGGATGAATAATCATTCTAACTGGTTTAATTCTGCACCACTTCATTTACATATCGGCGTTGACTCATGAGTTGCACCGCTTCATATGATGGCCTTATTATAAGCGGCACAGGTCACGCCGCTTATAATGACTTAAACTAAGCGGGTTGTTTCGACCCGCTTTGTATGGGCCGATGAGGTTAACAGTTTCTGCAATAATGAAGCCGATCTGCCATCCAACATTTATTGTGAGTCACCAGCCATAGGAAAAATTTACATTTACCTGGTACCCGGGTCTTCCATATCCTTTCCCAAGGTTGGAATTGAGTAGCACCAATAAACAGCTTTGCCGCATGTGATCTAGATCTTTCTAGCATCAATGGGTCTCTGATTACTCTAACCCCTAAGAAGGATAGCCTAGAAATAGTGAATGATTACATGGAAATATCTCTTCTTAATTATTCTCTGAAATTCTTGACAAAGCTATTGTCTCACAAACTATAGAAAGCCATTCTGTTATTCATGCCAATCAATATGGGTTCATCAAAGGAAGAACCATTCTGCTATGTCTTTCCTGGGCTTTCCAATTTTTGCATATTTGTCACAAGTCAAAGAGGGAAATAGTCATTCTCAAGCTAGATTTTGAGAAAGCTTTTGATAAAGTTGAACATGAGGTAATTCTACAGGTTATGAACCATAGAAGATTTTCAGATAATTGGGTATCCTGGATAAGAGGCATTCTTTCCTCTAATACATTTGTAGTTCTTTTAAATGGGGTCTCTAGTAATAGCTTTCAGTGCAAAAGACGTGTAAGACAAGGTGACCCCTTCTGTTTGTTTTGGCTGCTGGCTTCCTGCAATCAATAATCAACAAGGCCTCCCATGACAACCTCGTACAACATCCTTTAGGGTCAGAGTTTGGTGGTGATTTTCAAATTGTGCAATATGCTGATGATACATTGCTTACCCTCCCTACCGATAGTTTGCAACTCCAAAATCTCAAGAATATTCTTGAGGAGTTTGCCACCTCCACAGGTCTCATGGTTAACTACAACAAGTCCTTCCCAGTGCCAATCAATGTTGATCAATGATGAGGGCATCCCCGCCGATGATACATCTACACCATCGGTTCCTACTGGTCCTATTACACGTGCTCGTGCTCGTAAACTTAATCAACAAGTGAGTTCTCTACTGAGTTCATGTACATCATGTTTAGATTGTGGAGACACGTGTGCCCTTCTTTTGCTTAGGAATCATGGACAAGACCGAACTGGAAAAGGACTCGCGCTGGCTGGATTCGGACTGCAAAAAACTCTAACTTCTGAGGGACGCCACGGTCGTATACAGACTCGAATTAGGGCGTTCAAGTACATTCTGAAACCGTGACAAAATCTACTTTCATATGGATCCGGCCTCATGTCCATATCTGTCCCGAAGCGGCCGCAATCGTCATTGACCGAAGGTTTTTCTGTCCAGGTGCTGCGCCACCTTATTTTGGCCCACGGGCCGTGTATCAAGTTGGGTCCATTAGGGATGTGTCCTAGGTTGGAGCACGACCCCAGCAACCCTGTGGTTGTCCTCCCCCTATCATATACTCCATAGCCGCCGCCAAGAACACTCGGGTTTTGTTTAGATCAAGTTAGCAATTGCTACTTGCTTGTAAGCGCGCGTGCTGGTCCAGCTGCCCGTCTTCTTGTCTTCGGAACCTAGCCATATTTGAGATTGAGTTTGAGATTGAAACATTCATTCATATCTAGTAAATTCAGTACTTGTTCCATACTTGTTCTTGCTAGTTCTTCGATTGCTTGCAGGAACGGGTGCCCTAGTGGCCAGGTGACGCGCTCCACAAGATCGCGGCAGCCATAGGAGGTGGTGTATCGGTTGCTAAGGCGCAACTTCTGTGGAGTTGTAGTCCGGCTGTGAATGTCGTCTCCTCCAATCGAGTTATCCCCCACACCTCTCATCGAAAGATCGGGCAAAAACCCTAGCCGGTTCACATCAATCAAGACCAAATGGCTCAGCTAGATGCAACATTGGATTGCCAGATAGGCCAAATGCCATTCACATATCTAGGCCTTGCCTTTGGGAAGAACAAAGCCTCAGGTAGCAGACTTGATGCCCATCCTCACAAGAATGGAAAGGTACCTAATGGGTATCACTAAAATGTTGTCATATGCTAGGAGACTTATTTTGGTTAACTCAATTTACACCTCCATGTCCTCCTTGTACCTCTGTTGCCTCAAGCTACCAGTGGAAATTCTTGAGCAAATTGACAAGTATAGCAAGAGTTGCCTATGGAATGGAGGTGATCTTTTAACGAGAGGTAGGCATCTCGTTGCCTGGACTGATGCATGAAGAAGTAAAGCTGAAGGAGGACTTGGAATTATTAACTTGCGTACGTAGAATACAACACTCCTCTTAAAGTTCCTGCATAAATTCTATAACAAAGAGAAGCTACCTTGGTTTGAGCTCACTTGGAAGAACATGTGCGGAAATGGCACTTCACCCCATGCAGGAAAGAATGTAGGCTCCTTTTGGTGGAGAGATATCATGTCCTTGATGCCAAATTTCCTTAATGATTGCCACTTGCTCTGCAAATAAAGGAGATACTGTAATATTTTTGGGATGATATGTGGAATAATCTGGTATTTTTTTGAACCGGACAGTAGGGGGAGGCCCCTACTAAAATTTTTATATTAAAAGAAAGAGTGTTTACATATTTACAGATACAAGGCCCAAGGCACAAAGAGAGACACTAGTTATGTAGACTTTTTTTTGATCTACCATACCGGTCCGAGCGATTGGGACCATGCGAGACCGCTGCACCAGCGGGCGGAAGAGATGATGACCCCGGCGACGGCTGAAGTCTGAGGCGGAGCACCCCTCCGGGCGATGGGCGGCGACGGCGGCACCCATCGAAGGAGGCTGACGCTGGCGCCTCGAGCTTCAGGTAAACAAGGAGATCTGATAGCTAAGCTAAATACCAACCTTTGGAATGCCACTTTTGCAGATTTAGATTGGAGTGAAGAGGATTGGGAACAAACATAGTTTGAGGGGCAAGAGATCCCAAGGCTCTCTCCTGACCCCCTAAGTGGGCTGAGGAGAACGAGACATGGGTCAAGGTTCTGGCCGTTGGCTGATGAACTGAGCTCTGATGAAGAGACGGGGAGTGAGCAGGGGAGTATGCAGGTGGCTGTGGATAGTGCTTTAACGCACAAATGTGCTCCATGGCCAGAAGGGGGAGAGGTGGTTAAACCTACCAGGAGGAGTAGGGAGCAAAGGCATAGTAGCAATCAACAGTAGATGAGCCGACCATGGAAAGGCCCTCTCCCTAAGAGGAGAATTTCACCGAAAATGTCTCTAGGGGACATCTGTGTGAAGGATATCCGTTCAACAAGCAACAATGGTGAATGCAGGGAGCTGAGAGAGATAGGGGAAATCGAGAACAAGAGATGTCCACTTGCAGCGGCATCGCTGGAGGTGGAGGAGACGGTGGCGGTGCCAGATCCAACAAGGAGCGTAAATTTCAAATTTTTGGAAGAGGAACAGTCAGCACAAAGTGGGCCAGTGTTTTGGGCTAGAAATGCGGGCCTGGTTCGAGTTGGAGCCCATTCGTTTTTAGGTGCGCCGCCGGTTTGGGGTCCCTGTTCCATGCAGCGGGGAAGTTTAAGCGAACTCCCCGGTGCCCTAGCTCCCCGCACGAAACCTTCTCGCATTCCACATCTAAAAAGTTGGATGGAAAAGAGAGAGGAGAGGAGCAGAAGGGGACAAGATGTGGAGAGGTGGTGGTCGCCATGGTGGAGGCCTGACGCGCGGCGGTTTTGATGGAAGGTTCTCCCGGGGCGGGTTCGCCGGGGGAGGACTTGGCCGGGGCTCCAGACGGGAAGGTGGAGGTCAGGAGAGGTTTGGAGGCGCGAGAGGTTTTGTAGAGGGAGGACAGGGGCCTGCTATGGGTTACAGAGAGCACTTGAAGGTGCTGGCATGATACAAGGCAGAATGCGCACCGGTTTTGGAGGAGGAAGAGGAAACAGAAGCTTTGTGTCTTGGGACAGCACTAAACAAGGGAAGGAGTGGAGTAGGAAACAAGATCAGCATCAGCAGAGAGAGGAGAAGAGGGAAGGAAGAGAGGGAATAGGGAGCGGTTCGGGTGACAACGACCAGAGGCATAAAGGAGACGTGTTGATGGAGGATGCCAGAGGAGAGGGAGAAGAGGAATCAGAGGAGGCCCATACAGGTATAAAATGCCAAAGATGCACAAAAAAGGGTCATGTAGCGTCAAAGTGTACTGCAATTCTCTATTGTGTCATGTGCAACAGGCGTAATGAGCACATGAACCACAAGTGCCCGGTTCTCAAACTTCCTCGCCCGCTCGCGCATGCGGTAGGATATGCAGTACATGGATTGGGCTTCTATCATATTCCACACCTGCCTCTGAGTAGAGCAAAGAAAGATTCTAAGTTGGCGCTCATCAAGATAGAGGGAGGGAAATTGGTGAAGGATCAGGTAGTAGCGCAACTTCGAAGACTCTTTGGGGGGAAGTGGAACTGGGAAGTTACAGAGCATGATGAGGGCTCTTTTATTACTAAGTTCCCATCCAAAGTGGAGATGCAGAGGGAGGGCTATAGCCTTTGGTGGTGCTGATGTCAAAGAAAATGGTGTGCCCAAGGGTGTGAGAATGAATTTCGAAGTATGGCACGAGAAACAGGAGGGGTACTTGCTCCCTAAAGTGTGGGTGAGGGTGTATGGCATAAGAAAGGAGCTAAGAGAATTCCTTGAATTATAGGCCGTTGGATCCATGATAGGTTCCACCCAAACCATTGACATGGAAATGACAAGGAAAAGTGATGATTTTGGGAGGATTAATGTGGCTGTTTTAAACCCAATGTTGATACCTGCACACCTAGATGCTGTGATTGGTGATCACTACTTCGAGTTGGAGTTCGAAGTGGAGAGAATGGGGGTGGATGAGAATGGGGAAGAATTTGAAGTGGAGTGGAATGGAGGAGAAGGGGGAGAAGGAGATGGTCCAGCGGAGGATGCAGCCAAGAACCAAGATATCAGCTACGGCAAAGAGGCTAAAAGGCAGAAAAATAGTGGTCAATTAGAAGAGGGAAAGGGGAAGGATGATGGGGAGATGGACCCCTTCAGATCAATTATTCAAAACATGTCTAGGGAGGAAAGAGATTCTGGATAGGGCAGTGAACAAGAATTTGGAGGAGATAGCAGATAAAGTACTCCAAGAAGATGAGGGAGACTTAATAATGGGAGAAGGAAGAGAGTGGTTTAAAAATGGAGGTGAGATTTTGGATGGGACAGAAAAGGATGATGACCAGCAAGCAAACATGAGGAAGGAAGCGGCAATCCCAGAAGCTGTTGTGACACCTACAAGGTGTAGTCCTCGCCTGGTGCACACAGTGGATGAACACACAATGGCAAAGGCGGGCAGGAGGGCAGCACAAAGGAACCTAGAACCAAAGTGAGGTACTGTGTCAAACAACTCTTTTTTTCCTCAAAGTACTTTTGATGCAGCTATGAATGTTCAGAATCTAGGTGTGTGTTGGGGGCCAAATAATCAAAATGGTTTAGCTGAAATAGTGAGTTGGTTGAGAATCGAGACTTGCTGTTTTTCTAATGATGCTGAAGAAGATGGGTGGGGAGAGTGTGTTTTTAGTGAGGAAGAGGAGGAGAATATACTGGAGATAGAACGTAAGGCAGTAAAACAACTTTGTGAAGATTTGTTAGAAGAGGTTTTTGGCGATGATAGCTATCACCTAAGTAGTGACAACAAAGCTTCATAAAAAAAAAATTAAGGCACGCGCTAAGTCGTGAGAAAAAGAGAGATTGTAAGGTGGCCCTTGCTAGAATAATTAAAAAAGTTTCCAAATGAAGGGGATTTTTCTGGAATAGCAGAGGTCTTAATGACTTGGCTAAAACTTGGTTTATCTCAGATAGTGTTAAAGAGTACAACTTAGATTTTGTAGCTCTATTGGAAATGGGCAAGAGAGATTTTACTCAGTCAGCACTTAATAATTTTTGTGTTGGGAGAAATTTCTTGTGGCATTGGTCCGAACCCCATGGACGCTCAGGGGGGATTTTACTAGGAGTGAATTTGGATACAATCGACATTGGCAGCATAGAGGAAGGGGATTTTTATGTTAAATTTAGAGTAAGAAACATGAAGGATGATTTTCACTGGATTTTAGTGGCAGTGTATGGGGCTGCACAACTAGAGTTTAAAGAGGTCTTTTTGACAGAGTTAGTCAATGCTTGTAGTAAAGAGAGTGTGCCTATTCTTCTGGGAGGGGATTTTAACATAATCCGAAATCCGAGTGAGAAAAACAATGATAGGTACGATGACAAATGGCCCTTCCTGTTTAATGCTATTATAGATAGCCTAAACCTAAGGGAAATTGAAATGTCTGGACGAAAATAAACTTGGGCTAACTCCTCAGCCACGCCAACATATGAAAGGCTTGATAGAGTGCTTGTTAGTACAGAATGGGAACAGAAGTACCCACTGGCTACAGTAGAGGCTTTAAGTAGAGAAATTTCAGACCATACCCCTCTCTTGCTAGACATAGGAGAATGAAGTTGTCCTAAAGGACAATCTGATTTTAAATTTGAACTGAGCTGGCTCCTAAGAGATGATTTTTTTGATTTAGTGTCAGGGATTTGGCATAAGGAGAAAAAAGGATCCACATCATTACAAATTTGGCAGAACAAAATGAGGAGGTTACGACAGTTTCTAAGAGGATGGGCAAAAAATCTGAAAGGGGCCTATAGAAAGGAGAAACAAAGTCTTTTGAAAATAGCAAATGAGTTAGACATAAAAGCTGAAACTTGCTTGTTAGACCAACATGAGGTTGAGTTAAAGCAGGATGTTAGTGATAGGCTGGCAAAATTGCTTAGGGAGGAAGAAGTCAGATGGGCCCAGAGAGCAAAGACTACAGAGATATTAGAGGGAGACAACAACACCAAGTATTTTCAAATGGTAGCAAATGGAAAACGTAGGAAAACTAGGATTTTTCGGTTAGAACAGGAAGAGGGGATAATTGAGGGAGAGGATAATCTGAAAAGGTATATTACCAAATATTATATGGGCCTTTTTGGGCCACAGAGAGTAAGAAATTGTTTTTTGAACTGAGACAATGAATGAGGATATTCCTCAGGTGACTCATGAAGAAAACAAGGTGCTAACAGAGGATTTCACAGAGAAGGAAGTTAGAGAGGCGATATTTTTCAAATGAAACATAACAAGGCCCCGGGACCTGATGGCTTCCCCGTTGAGTTTTATCAGGTGTTCTGGAGTCTCATTAAAAATGACCTAATGGCCATGTTTAGAAACTTTCATAGGGGACAACTTCCTATTGTTAGTCTAAATTTTGGGATTATAACATTGATTCCAAAACTAAAAGAAGTGAAGATGGTCCAGTAGTACAGGCCAATTTGTATGCTAAATGTGAGCTTTAAGATCTTTACAAAGGTCTTGGCAAACAGAATTACAGATGTGGCTAATAGAGTAATTAAACCTACTCAATCTGCTTTCTTGCCGGGGAGATATATTTTGGAGGGAGTAGTTACCTTACATGAAACTTTGCATGAATTAAGAAGGAAGAAAAAAGTGGGATTATGCTGAAGTTAGACTTTGAAAAAGCATATGATAAGGTGAATTGGCAATTTTTGCAACAAGCTCTACGAATGAAGGGTTTTTCATCTACCTGGTGTAAGTGGATAGAAAATATTGTGAGTGGAGGGTGTGTGGGAGTAAAAGTGAATGATGATGTGGGTCAGTTTTTTCAAACAAAAAAAGGTTGAGATAAGGGGATCCTCTACCCCCTGTGCTTTTTAACATAGTGGCAGATATGCTAGCAGTCCTTATTACAAGAGCCACAGAAAATGATCAGCTTAGGGGGCTAGTCCCACATCTAGTAGATGGAGGATTATCCATCCTTCAATATGCAGATGATACCATTCTGTTCATGGAAAACGATTTGACTCAGGCTAAAAATTTGAAGCTAGTCCTAAATGTGTTTGAAAAACTCTCAGGTTTAAAGATAAATTTTAATAAAAGTGAATTATTTTGCTTTGGTGAAGCTAAAGTGAGAGTGGGAGAGTTTGTGCAGATTTTTGGCTGCAAGGAAGGAACTTTACCTTTCAAGTACTTGGGTATTCCTATGCATATACACAGAATTAGAAACAAAGATTGGGACAGGTAGAGGAAAAATTTCAAAAAAGGTTGAGTAGTTGGAAAAGCAAGTTATTATCAGTTGTGGGGAGACTAGTGCTAATAAACTCAGTTTTATCGAGTATCCCTATGTTTATGTTGTCTTTCTTTAGAATACCTAAAGGAGTTCTAAAGAAACTAGATTACTATAGATCTAGATTTTTTGGCAATGTGATGAGCATAAGAAAAAATACAGGCTCTCAAAGTGGATTGTGCTAAGTCAACCTAAAATCTTGGGGGGGTTTGGGTATTATTAATTTAGATGTGCAAAACAGGTGCTTGTTGAGTAAGTGGCTGGTTAATCTTCTAAATGAGGATGGTGTCTGGCA
This sequence comes from Urochloa ruziziensis, assembly GCA_015476505.1. Lineage (NCBI taxonomy): Eukaryota > Viridiplantae > Streptophyta > Magnoliopsida > Poales > Poaceae > Urochloa > Urochloa ruziziensis. The sequence goes on along the minus strand of CM027126.1, from coordinate 1,748,905 downwards.
AACCATGTTGAGAAGGAAATATCTGAGTTCAAAAAGCTTAACATAGGTAACAAATAAACCTGGGTACTCACACATTTGGTCGGGACTTATGGAGATTAAGGAGTGCTTGGCTCAAGGCTATTTAAAAATTAATAGTGGGAATCAAACTAGATTTTGGGAGGATGTTTGGGTAGGGAAGAAAACTCAAGGGAAGTGTATCCTTCTCTGTATAATATCACAAGGAGGAAAAATGTGACACTTGCTAGTGTCCTAGGGACGGTCCCCCTTAATATGTCCTTTAGAAGGGCACCATCACGGGAAAACTTGGTAAAATGGCATCAATTGGTGGAGAGTGTGATACCCTTCAATTTGAATGACCAGAATGATGTGTTTTTGATGAACACTAGTAATAAAGGGCAGCTGTCGGTTAATTCAATGTACATAACTTTAATGAAAGAGGGGAAAATAGCAAAGAAGTGCTTGATATGGAAAATAAAAGTTCTCTGCAAAATTAAGATCTTCTTGTGGTATCTACAGAAGGGGGTAATTCTCACCAAAGATAACCTTGTTAAAAGAAATTGGAAAGGAAATACAAAGTATTGTTTTTGTGATCATGAAGAGAGTATACAACATCTGTTTTTTGACTGTCATTTAGCACGGCTCATTTGGATGGTTGTCCAAGTCTCATTTGGAATAAAACCACCTTTAGATGTTGATGATTTATTTGGTCAGTGGATTAACAAATGGCCCAAAAGGGGTAGAAGGCAAATCCTTGTAGGAATTTCTGCCCTATGTTGGGCCATTTGGCTAGGAAGAAATGAAGTGACTTTTTAAAAATACTATGCCTAACTCTTTTATACAGGTAATCTTCAGAGGGACTTATTGGACAAGGAGTTGGGCAATACTATCTAAAGAGGAAGAGAGGGATTTTCTGAAGAATGGCTGCCGAAGGTTGGAGATTACCGTGATGAAGATCTTCAATAACTTTGGTTGGAAGAATAGAAGGCGACTCCAAGCTTAAAGTTTTAGGGCTCTTTACCTACTTGTTCTTCTTGCTCTTCTTTGGGGCTGTTGTTATGAGTTTCGTCTAAATTCTGGAGGCTGGGACAGCCTATGTGATGTAGACGACATATGTGTTGTTTGTTCTGTTATTGGCCGTAAACACTCCTTGTGAGTTGTGGAGGCTGGATCTTTCCTTGTTCTAAAAAAATAGAGTTTTAGACGTGATTACATAACCAATCTTTCAACACTTGCTTCAAGGAGGGTTTAACACGATGCACAACGCCAGCAAGTTCCTCCTTGAAATGAAGTTTCCATCGTCCAGAGTACATGGATTGACCATAAGAAATGATTGAGTTCCTAAGCACCCAAATGTACCAGGCAGCAACTATTACCACTTCTTGAAAAGCTGCACTGCAAAAACCTTGACAAGCTTGATAGAGCATATCTGAAATGGACAGGGAGAGATTCCATGAAATGCCCAAAGAGGACCAACATCTGCCACTGAAAGGGCAGGACAAAAAAGATGTAGAAGTGTTTCCTTCCTTGCAGGCACACCGCAAACACAAGAATAATCTTGTGAAATCATGTTCTTTCGCCTGAGCAAGTTCTTGGCATTGAGACGACCCCGAAATAGAAGCCAGAAAAAGAATTTGTGCTTCCCTTCGACCAATGACTTCCAAAACCATTTAAAGATTGGAGAGACTGGGACAGTCCCTCTTATGAGGACCCGGTGTGTCCGAGGACCGGTGGATGGTCGCTTCCTGGTGTGATGAGTGATTGACAACGTGGTGTGGATTGACGTTTCCCTTGGCTTAAGTATTGCAGGTGTAGAATGCGGCTTGGTTGCATTGGTGCAGGTGAAGAACAGGCGTGAAAGGTCTTAGCCATGGCGGCCTCCGAGGAGCGGAGAGACAAGTAGGCTTGGTTCGAGGGACCCGGTGGCCAGATGGATCAAGTGCGGTTCACATGCTGGCAAGAACGAGCAAGGGGACGTGGTTCCGGTGCGAGGTAGCGGCTCACAACCGAAGCTTGTACACGGACGAGAAGCCGGTGCAAGGTGGCGGCTAACGACCGAAGCTTGCATGCGGGGTTTGGTGATTTGGCCACAAAATCATCGGTGGACGGTTTCCCTTGGTTTGGGACTCAAAACCAAGGACCGAGGACTCGACGAGGCGAATTTGGGCAGCTGGGCCAGTGTGGCTGCTAGGGGCGGTTTAACCGCCTCCCCCTGGGCCGGCCCAAAAACGGCGTCGAGGAGCTTCGATCCGGAGGACACGCGGCGTGACTGCAAGGCTTGCGTCGGAGGGAAGCTAGCTTGCGGTGGAAGGTGTCCCAGTCGGAAAATATCTGAGAACCAAAGGTCAAATTTGCCCCTGAGGGGTATGTATCACTTAGGGGTAGTTTAGTCTTTAGAGCACCACCACTTGGACTACTAATAGGCCCTCTCAGGGCTGGTGGCGGCTATCTCTCTAGTTATCTCTTTAGTTCTCTTTGGTTTTCTCCTTTGGACTAGTTTCCCCTTCATCCCCTCCACCTAGAACTATTTCGAATCCTTCGTAGTTTGTATAGGTGAATTCATGGTTATGTGATGGAGTTTGTGCTGCTCATCTTTGTGCCATGATTTGATTCCACGAGCTCCTTTTTCCTTTTCCATTTTCGTGGGTATTTTCGGAGCTATTTTTGGGGGATTCACGTATGAGTGCCTTGTGCCTCTTTTGCTGGTGATCCTTTGCCCCCAAACGCCGGGAATCGCTTTGGATTTGAGATTTTCAGGATTGAGGACCCGGTGTGTCCGAGGACCGGTGGATGGTCGCTTCCTGGTGTGATGAGTGATTGACAACGTGGTGTGGATTGACGTTTCCCTTGGCTCAAGTATTGCAGGTGTAGAATGCGGCTTGGTTGCATTGGTGCAGGTGAAGAACAGGCGCGAAAGGTCTTAGCCATGGCGGCCTCCGAGGAGCGGAGAGACAAGTAGGCTTGGTTCGAGGGACCCGGTGGCCGGTGGATCAAGTGCGGTTCACATGCTGGCAAGAACGAGCAAGGGGACGTGGTTCCGGTGCGAGGTAGCGGCTCACAACCGAAGCTCGTACGCGGACGAGAAGCCGGCGCAAGGTGGCGGCTAACAACCGAAGTTTGCGCGCGGGGTTTGGTGATTTGGCCACAAAATCATCGGTGGACGGTTTCCCTTGGTTTGGGCCTCAAAACCAAGGACCGAGGACTCGACGTGGCGAAGATGGGCTGTTGGGCTGATTGTATGTACTAGGCAGTGCCGAGTTGAACAACTCGGCAGTGCCGAGTACATGCACTCGACTGGGCCGGCCCAAAACTCGGCGTCGAGGAGCTTCGATCCGGAGGACACGCGGCGTGACTGCAAGGCTTGCGTCGGAGGGAAGCTAGCTTGCAGTGGAAGGTGCCCGAGCCGGAAAATATCTGAAGATCAAATGTCAAATTTGCCCCTGAGGGGTATGTATCACTTAGGGGTAGTTTAGTCTTTAGAGCACCACCACTTGGACTACTAATAGCCCCTTCCAGGGCTGGTGGCTGCTATCTCTCTAGTTATCTTTCATTTGGCTTGTTTAGTTTTCCTCTTCCCTTCATCCTCTCCACCTAGAACTACTTCGAATCTTTCTTAGTTTTGTATAGGTGAATTCATGGTTATGTGATGGAGTTTGTGCTGCTCATCTTTGTGCCATGATTTGATTTCCCGAGCTCCTTTTCTTTTTCCCATTTTCGGAGGTATTTTCGGAGCCATTTTTGGGGGATTTTCGTTCTTCTCTTTCTAGGGCGTTTTCTCTCGGATTTCTTTGGGGGATTCACGTATGAGTGCCTTGTGCCTCTTTTGCTGGTGATCCTTTGCCCTCAAGCGCCGAGAATCGCTTTGGATTTGAGATTTTCGGGATGAACTTGATGTCATGGTGTTCATCACGAGATCTGAGTTTACGGGAGTTGTACTGAGTTAGAGGCCGAGATCTTTTGGGAAAACACTCCACTGGAGGTCTAGATCATCTGACCAAAATCTCGCCTCAAGAGCTCAAGCCGTTTGGGAGATCCATCCTCGAGTTGACTTTGGGGCTGTGCTGTTTGCATGTACTAGGCAGTGCCGAGTTTTGAAATCCGGCAGTGCCGAGTACATACACTCGAGGGCTGCATGTACTAGGCAGTGCCGAGTTTTGAAACCCGGCAGTGCCGAGTACATACACTCGAGAGCTGCATGTACTAGGCAGTGCCGAGTTTGGTAACCCGGCAGTGCCGAGTACATACACCCAGTGACAGATTTGTGAAGTTTTTGGATCGAGGATTCTTTCTGTGTTTCCGCTGCATGTTTCTTGTTCCTAGGGTCAGTAGCATCTCAGTTGCTACGTGATCTTGGCAAGATTGTGTTACGAAGTCCGGAAGTGATTTTGGGGTGAAAGCCGGATTTGGAAAAGAAAGTTTTATCGGCTCCCATTCACTCCCCCCCTCTCTGGTCGCCGTTTCGGTCCTTCAATTGGTATCAGAGCCGGTTACGGGTCTTTGCGACTCTAACCAGTCTAAGATCCAAAGATGGCGTACCAAGATCGGGGTTCCGGGCCTCCGCACTTCGATGGGAAGAACTACCCGAACTGGGTTGCGCGTATGGGCGCTTTCTTGCGAGGCAAAGGAAAGTTGCTGTGGGATGTGACGAAAGATGAAAACTATGTCAATCCCACCAACTTAGATGCCCAGGATGCAAAGGATAGATTTGAGGCGAATGCCCGAGCTGTTGACTACTTGTTCCGTGCTTTGTCTGCCGAGGAGTTTGAGCGTGTTTTGGGCGAGGACCTAGCTAGCCAGATCTGGCAGAAGCTCAAGGTAGCCCACGGTGGTGATAGCCATGTCAAGGCTAGGCTTTTCTCGATGTACAGGAGAGAGTATGAGAATTTCGCTCATTTGCCTGGAGAGTCGGTTGATGCTTTGTTTCAGCGTTTCACGTCTATTGTCAACAACATGAAAGCCAACATTACCGTGCTCCCATACTCGGATCATGACCGAGCTATCAAGCTCCTGCAAGCACTTGATAGATCCGTGTGGGGTGCCAAGGTTGAGGCGATCATGGAGTCGGCAAACTATGAGACTCTTTCTGTTGATGAGCTTTTCTCGAAGTTGAAGTCTTCCGAGGTGGACAGACAGTTGCTTGCCAAGGCTAAGAGTCCGACTGATCCCCATAGTCTGGCTCTAGTCGGTGGCTCTGGATATGGACATGCTAACACTCCTAGACACTTTGCTTTGTCTTCTCTTGTGTCCCTTCCAGATGAAGAATATGAGGTGCTGAGCGAGGAGGATCTCGCGTTGCTCACGAGGAGGTTCGAGCGGATGTACCAGAACCGCAAGGGTTCGAGGCGTGCCGGGAGTACGTGCTACAGATGCGGGAAGATGGGCCACTTCATCGCCGAGTGCCCCGAGGAGATCAAGAACGACTACAACCGCAAGCACCGCCCGCGAGACGACCACAAGCACCGTCCCAAGGACGAGTACCGCTCCAAGCAGAAGAACAAGGACGAGAGAAGATCCAAGAACAAGCACGGTGGACACAAGAAGCACAGATCTCGAGCGATGGTGGCAGATGCGAGCGACATCGACACAAGCTCCACCAACACCTCGTCAAGCTCAAGCAGTGAAGATGAAGGCCGCGGCCACCGCAAGGAGAAGAAGAGCTTGAACCGCAACTTCAACGGCATCTCCTTCGCCGCCGTCGACTACTGCACCATGGCGCACGACTCCGTGAAGAGCAAGGACGACTCCGACTCCGACTCCGAGGATGAGGTATTGACAGATCCCACCTCTTTGCGTCAGGAGATTGCTAGGTTAGAGCAGTTGGTCGATAACCGCGATGATGTGCTTAGGAAGACCAACAAGGAGAAGAGGGAGTTTAGGTCTTTGCTAGGAGAGTCCAAGGATAGAGTGGCTGAGCTTGAGACCTTGCTTTCTGAGACTGGAAAGAAGGCTATGGAGTTTGAGTCTTTGCTTTGCGAGTCTAGGGAGAGAGCAGCTAAGCTAGAGTCTGAGATTGCTGTTTTGAAAGATGCTCCTCTTGTGTCTGATGAGGTTGAATGCTCGTTCTGTGATGTGCATATTGCTGATCTTGTTGTGCTTAAGGAGAAACACATGACTTGCTTGGATGAACTAGAGGGTGCTAGGGTTGAGCTTGCTGAGTTGAAGTCTAGGTCATCTTTGCTAGGTGCTTGTACTTCTTGTCCTGCTTTGCATGCTCAGTTGCTTGAATCACGCACCATGATTAGTTCACTTGAAGCACAACTTAAATCTCCTATTGCAAATTCCTGTTCTGCTTGTGATGTTGTTGCATTGAAGAATGTTGAGCTAGAACAGTGTGTGAATCGATTGCAAGATGAGAATGATGAGCTGAGACAGTGTTTGGGTTGGTTGTCTGGTCGTGAGCCTCAGCTCAAGATGCTGATTGCTAGTTTTAAGAGAGCTGATGGTTGTGGTCTTGGTTCTGAGAAGGTTGGTGAGAGTAGTGGTGAGAGAGAGAGAGATCCAGAGAGCTCCACCGCAAACATTCCCACAAACCCACCAAAAGCCATTCTCAAGAACACCTTCACACCCAAACCAAACCACCTGTTAAACAAGCTTGACACCACTCCAGATCCTCCCAAGTTTCCACCTAAGTCAGAGAACTTTCAGAGGAGAGTGACCTTTGTGAGGAGTGGGGTTTACCAGCCGAGAGAGAGGGCACAGCCGAGAGAAACCCCAAAGCCAAAGCCAGTCCGCTTCCATTGTGAGCATTGTGGAAGGGATGGACACCTTGAGGAGTTTTGTTGGAGGAAGAAGAGGGAGGTGAGAAGAGAGAAGGAGGTGGGGAACAGGGACAGGTACTACTCTTCTCGTAGTGTGCCTGTGTCTCGTTCACCCTGGCCGAGAGGCGACGCCTTTGTGCGCACAGTTCCTGTGGTTGCTAGTCGTGGTGTTTCAGCTGTTCGTGAGTTTGCTAGGCGGCCTCCGTTTCGCGGTCAGTTTGGTTCAGGGAGGTTCGACCGTAGCTTTGAGGCTAGGAGAGAGTCTAGGCCACGTTTTCCCCCGCGTGGTGCTAGAGGTCCGATGGTGAGAGACGAGAGGGTTTCACGTGGTAGAGTTGATTTTGCTAACCCCTCTTTTGAGCAGATGGCCCGACACTGGTTTGACTCGTTTTGTGCTAACCCCAGTGTCGAGTCATTCGCTCATTCTCGTTCTCGCTTTTGATTGTGCAGGTGGGAGGCTTGGAGAACTTTTGGTTGATGGATTCTGGCTGCTCGAGACATATGACAGGTAATGGTAAGTGGTTCTCCAGTCTCACCCCGGTGGTGTCCAGGCAGTACATCACTTTCGGGGATAAGGGTAGAGGTAGAGTGTTGTCCGAGGGTGCTATTCAGGTGAGCGACACTTTCATGTTGAAGCGGGTTGCACTTGTCAAGAATCTTGGTTTCAATTTGCTCTCAGTTTCTCAGCTTCTTGATGAGGGTTATGAGGTTCGCTTTAAGCGTGGTGATTCGAAAATTCTTGATTCTCGAGGTGACCTTGTGTGTATGATCATTCCTGAGGGACAGATTTTTCGTGCTGATTTTTCTCGATCTTTTGGTCCTTCACGGTGTTTGATCGCTGGTACTTCTTCTGAGCTTTGGAAGTGGCATAGGAGATTGGGTCATGTGAGCTTTGATTTACTCACACGCTTGAGTGCTCTTGACCTTATCCGAGGATTGCCCAAGCTCAAGTTCGAGAAAGATTTGGTTTGTGCACCTTGTAGGCATGGAAAAATGGTTGCTGCTTCTCACCCACCTTTGACAGATGTTATGACTGAGCGTCCAGGGGAGCTTTTGCACATGGATTTGGTTGGCCCCGCTCGAGTTCGTTCAGTTGGTGGGAAGTGGTATGTTCTTGTGGTTGTTGATGACTTTTCTCGGTATGCTTGGGTGTTCTTTCTGGCGTCGAAGGATGAGACTTTTGATTTTGTTCGAGATCTGATCTTGAGGTTGAAAAACGAGAGTAATGGTGGTGCCATGAGAGCTATACGTAGCGACAATGGTACGGAATTTAAGAACACTCGTTTTGATGCCTTCTGTCGTGATCTTGGTCTCGAACATCAATACTCTTCGCCATATGTTGCTTGTCAGAATGGTGTTGTTGAGAGAAAGAATAGAACACTTTGTGAGATGGCTAGGACGATGCTAGATGAGCATAGGACTCCTAGGAAGTATTGGGCAGAAGCGGTGAACACAGCTTGCTATGTTTCAAATCGGATTTTCCTTCGTGCTTTCAAGAAGAAAACTTGCTATGAGCTTTTCCATGGTCGTTCCCCCGTGTGAGTCACTTTCGGGTTTTTGGTTGCAAGTGTTTCATCTTGAAGAAAGGAAATTTGGACAAGTTTGAGTCTCGTTCGATGGATGGAATTTTTCTTGGTTATGCTAATCACTCTCGAGCATATCGTGTGCTCAATCTTGAAACTAACCAAATCATGGAGACTTGCGAAGTCACCTTCGACGAGACCATTCCGTGTAGCTCTTCTGCTTTTGAGTGTGCAGGTGATGATGACTTGGGACAGCCCATCTTTGAGGAAGAACAGCTTGATGATGAAGACGATGAGGAGATTCATGCACCGTGTGGAGATCGTGTACCTTCTACTTCCACTACTACCACGACGTTCGACGACGGCCCCTCTGCTACACCTTCGTCGAGTCGCGCTCCAGATCGAGTTCAAGTGGAAGCTGATGTTGATGGGGAGGCAATCTCGAGGCGAGAAGCTCCCCGGCTGGTACAGAGGGATCATCCACCTTCGAAGATCATCGGGAACTTGGATGAACGCACTACACGGTCGAGGTCACAGAACATCTCTCATTATGCTCATTCTGCTTTTGTCGCGTCTTTTGAGCCCAAAAATGTTGGACACGCTTTATCTGATTCTGATTGGGTCAATGCCATGCATGAAGAGCTTGAAAACTTTGAGAGAAATCAGGTGTGGAAGTTAGTAGAACCACCTCCAAATTGCCATCCCATAGGAACCAAGTGGGTGTTCAAGAACAAGAGGGATGAGAGTGGTGAGATTGTGAGAAACAAAGCGAGGTTGGTTGCTCAGGGGTTTTCGCAGCAGGAGGGGATAGATTATGAGGAGACATTTGCTCCTGTTGCCCGTTTGGAGGCAATTCGGATCCTTCTAGCATTTGCAGTTGCTAAAGGGTTCAAATTGTACCAAATGGACGTGAAGAGTGCCTTCTTGAATGGGGTGATCGAGGAAGAAGTGTATGTGAGGCAGCCCCCGGGTTTTGAGAGTGAGAGATACCCACACCGAGTGTACAAACTCCACCGAGCTTTATATGGCCTAAAGCAAGCACCCAGAGCGTGGTATGGCAGGTTGAGAGGGTTCTTGCTTAGTAAGGGGTTTGTGATGGGAAAGGTTGACAAGACGCTCTTCTTGCTGAGAAATGGCAATGATCTTTTAATCGTTCAGATTTACGTGGATGATATCATTTTTGGTGGCTCTTCTCATGATCTTGTTGCCAAGTTTGCAGACGATATGAGCAGGGAATTTGAGATGTCGATGATGGGAGAGTTGCAGTTCTTTCTCGGGCTGCAGATCAAGCAAACCAAGGATGGGACATTCGTGCACCAAAGCAAGTACACCAAGGACATTCTCAAGAAATTCGACATGAGCGACTCCAAGCCGATGACTACGCCGATGAGTACGACTACAGCTTTGGATGCGGATGAGGACGGAGAACCAGTGGACCAGAAGGAGTACCGGAGCATGATCGGCTCCCTCCTCTACTTGACGGCGACGAGGCCGGACATACAGTTCAGCGTGTGTCTGTGCGCTCGTTTTCAGGCTTCACCGAGGACTTCACATCGTCAGGCCGTCAAGAGGATTTTAAGGTATCTCAAGTTCACTCCTGAGCTGGGTCTTTGGTATTCTGCCGATTCCACTCTTGCACTTCATGGTTTTTCTGATGCGGATTTTGCTGGATGTCGTGTTGATCGCAAGTCTACTTCTGGTCAGTGTCAGTTTCTTGGTTCGTCTCTTGTGTCTTGGTCTTCTCGCAAGCAGTCTAGTGTAGCCCAATCCACCACAGAGGCCGAGTATGTTGCTGCTGCTAGCTGCTGTTCTCAGTTGCTTTGGATCACATACACCTTGAGAGATTTTGGCTTAAACATGTCCCATGTTCCACTTCTTTGTGACAGCACCAGTGCCATAAGCGTAGCCAAAAATCCCATGCTTCATTCCAAAACCAAACACATAGAAGTGAGGTACCACTTTCTGAGAGATCATGTGGAGAAAGGAGATATTGAGCTTGCCCATGTTTCTACCCAAAACCAGCTTGCAGACATTTTCACTAAGCCACTTGACCAAGTTACCTTCACCCGCTTGCGAGGAGAACTTGGTGTGTGTGCAGTTTACTGAGCTGAGTTTTGGAGGCTTCTCTTGTAGCATATGTATATTTGTGTACCATCTTTGTATCTTGATGTATATTTTTCTTGCTTTTGTATCTTGATTTTATCTTTTGTATCATATCTTAGGATGAGCTTCTCCTATATGCAGTGATTGGTACAACTTGCTACATTTTAGAGTTTAGGCAGGCTGGCTAGGGATTGATTGTATGGATGGCTATGCTCTTGATGGTTTTGATATATATTCTTTTGAGATAGTCTCTTTTCGAAATTAAAATGACAAACTGAACTTAAATTTCTTCACCCATGAGTAAATGCCTTTGCATGTCTTGTTTGAGCCGAAATGGCTATATCTGGCTTAAGATCATGTTAGGGTGTGATATTCTTTTCAATTGGGTCAAAGACCTTTATCATTATAAATGTTTAGCCCATGCTTTATCTTGTGGAGGAGCATAAGCTTCTTTCTGTCGCAAAGACATTTCATGTACCATGCTTAACTTGAAAAACTTGAAAAATGAGATGTCTATGCATGAAAGAAGAAAGATGAGAAAAAGATATATTTGCAGAAAATTATGCTCATGTCTTATGCTTTCACCATTGCACACACTTGCACACATGGGTGCTAAGCGGTTGCATGTTGTTTGCCGGAGAAGTCTCCCATGAGAAGTGAACACATGGCTCCATGCTTTGACATGACATGAGGTAGAACTTGGGCGTTTATGATGATCTTTTGTCAAGAATGCGTGTCCTTCCATGTTTTTAGTGAGATGAAGTTCATTTTTGCTTGAACAATCCATGGTTAGGACTTTGCTCATGTGGTGACATTTTTGATAAATCTACACAACTTGCTCATGGCTTTGTCAATTGGATATATGTCTTCACCTTCTTGATGGCAATGCCCGTGTCACATGATGAACTATCTTGTTTGCCTCTTCTCTAACTTGTAGCATTTTGTATTGCTCATTGTATATTTGAGAAGCTTGTAGTTGCATTTTGTACATCTTTTCCTTGATTTGCGCATTGTCAACAAGGGGGAGAATTTCTGGAGCATTTTGCAAGGGGGAGATGTTGCTGAATCTATGAGAAAGCTTTTGCTCTAGAATTTGTCGGATTTGTGTGAGAAGTGAGAGTTTTTTTGCCAAAATGAGAATTTCTGAAAATTTGTGAAGTTTCTGAGAGTTTGAGCATTGGAATATCTTGCTGGGCATATTTGGAAGGTTTTCAAGTTGGAACGGCATCGTTGCGAGTTTGTTTGTGCAATTTTGGCACTTTTGGCCTTGGTCATCTGCCAGGGGCGGTTTAACCGCCCCCCCTGGGCGGTTTAACCGCCCCTGTGCTGAGTGCACACGAGTTGTGGAGTTTTGAGCCATTTTCGAGTGTTTTTCGCACGCACAAGTTCACTTGTTCTGGGGGAGTTGCATCTTTGCAGGGGGAGTGCTTTGAGAGTACTGAAAAGTGAATTGGAAATTTATGATTTGTGCTTTGTGCTTTTGCTCTTTTGCCGATGGTGTTGAGCCCTTTCGCTTCTTCTTGAAGCGTCGGCGTTTCTGGAGCTTTCTCTTGCGAACTGACTTTATTCTCGGCTTGTTCTTGCTTTTAGTCACTTGCTTGAGTCTTGTTTTCAATTTCTTTTATATTTTCTTTATCTCAATGGTTACTATGTGTGTGTTGTCAATGCACTCATCAAGGGGGAGATTGAGGACCCGGTGTGTCCGAGGACCGGTGGATGGTCGCTTCCTGGTGTGATGAGTGATTGACAACGTGGTGTGGATTGACGTTTCCCTTGGCTTATGTATTGCAGGTGTAGAATGCGGCTTGGTTGCATTGGTGCAGGTGAAGAATAGGCGCGAAAGGTCTTAGCCATGGCGGCCTCCGAGGAGCGGAGAGACAAGTAGGCTTGGTTCGAGGGACCCGGTGGCCAGATGGATCAAGTGCGGTTCACATGCTGGCAAGAACGAGCAAGGGGACGTGGTTCCGGTGCGAGGTAGCGGCTCACAACCGAAGCTCGTACGCGGACGAGAAGCCGGTGCAAGGTGGCGGCTAAGGACCGAAGCTTGCGCGCAGGGTTTGGTGATTTGGCCACAAAATCATCGGTGGACGGTTTCCCTTGGCTTGGGCCTCAAAACCAAGGACCGAGGACTCGACGAGGCGAATTTGGGCAGCTGGGCCAGTGTGGCTGCTAGGGGCGGTTTAACCGCCTCCCCCTAGGCCGGCCCAAAAACGGCGTCGAGGAGCTTCGATCCGGAGGACACGCGGCGTGACTGCAAGGCTTGCGTCGGAGGGAAGCTAGCTTGCGGTGGAAGGTGTCCCAGCCGGAAAATATCTGAGAACCAAAGGTCAAATTTGCCCCTGAGGGGTATGTATCACTTAGGGGTAGTTTAGTCTTTAGAGCACCACCACTTGGACTACTAATAGGCCCTCTCAGGGCTGGTGGCGGCTATCTCTCTAGTTATCTCTTTAGTTCTCTTTGGTTTTCTCCTTTGGACTAGTTTCCCCTTCATCCCCTCCACCTAGAACTGTTTCGAATCCTTCGTAGTTTGTATAGGTGAATTCATGGTTATGTCATGGAGTTTGTGCTGCTCATCTTTGTGCCATGATTTGATTCCACGAGCTCCTTTTTCCTTTTCTATTTTCGTGGGTATTTTCGGAGCTATTTTTGGGGGATTTTCGTTCTTCTCTTTCTAGGGTGTTTTCTCTCGGATTTCTTTGGGGGATTCACGTATGAGTGCCTTGTGCCTCTTTTGCTGGTGATCCTTTGCCCCCAAATGCCGGGAATCGCTTTTGATTTGAGATTTTCGGGATGAACTCGAGGTCATGGTGTTCTTCACAAGATTTGAGATTCCGGGAGCTGTAGTGAGTTAGAGGCCGAGATCTTTTGGGAAAACACTCCACAGTAGGTCTAGATCATCTGACCAAAATCTCGCCTCAAGAGCTCAAGCGGTTTGGGAGATCCACTTTCGGTTTGACTTTTTCCCGAGCTTCCCAGGCCAGGGCGGTTTAACCGCCCCCCTGACCCGGTTTAACCGCCCCCCCTGGGGTGTGTTGGATCGAGTCTTGTTTCGGGCCGTTTTGTGTTCGTTTCGATCGATTCGAGTTCCGCTGCGTATTTCTTGTTCCTAGGGTCAGTAGCTTGACAGTGGCTACGTGATCTTGGCAAGATCGCTTTCGGAGGTTTCGGAGTTGTTTTGGGAAAATAGCCGGATTGGTTGGAAAGAATTTTTATCGGCTCCCATTCACTCCCCCCCTCTCTGGTCGTCATTTCGGTCCTTCATCTTAGCTCAATATAAGCCTTCTTGGAAGTGAATTCAGTGATGTTCCAAATATAACAACAAGTGCCATGAGCACTAGTAGGCGATTGCAGAGTTTGAACCTCAGCAGTGAAGGACTAAAGTTGTGTTGATGTTATTTCTGACAAGGGTGTATGAAAATTTTGATAAGCATCTTGACAGAGAAAATGAGCCACTGTGATGTTCTTGTCTTTAACAAAAGAAAAGAGTTGAGGAAACTGCCACTGTAAATCCCCAGATCCCACACATCCTTCCAAAACATTGCAATCCTTCCATCACTAACTTTACAATGATGCAATACTTCAAAATTTATCAGTGATTGTCATGACATCTCGCCACCAGAATGAACCAGACGGACACTTGGCATGAGGCACAATAGGTCTCCTGTAGAAACATTGTCAAGTTAGCTGTACCCAGGGCAGCTCAGCTTGGTTGTAGAACTTGTGAAGAAACTTCATTAAGAGGGCAGTGTTCTGTGTTTGAAGATTCACAATTTTCAAACCCCCCTGAAGTTCCACAGCTCCATTCTTTTGCTCTCAAACAAAACATATCATTGATGAAGTTCACCTCTTCTAATATTGAGAACATCTTCTGGCAGCCTCTATCAGGGCAGGCTGCTGATCGGTTACTTAAATTGCAAACCCACCTCCAACATTTGAGCCTTGATGGAAATCAAAATGATGAATGTCCATACAACTGGGGTTCTAAGATCTTTACCAGTAAAAAAGCCAATTCAACCCTCCAAGGCAGGATCCCGTCATCTCCTCCTTTTAAATGGATGTGCAAGTCAAGAGCTTAAAATAAGCATAAGTTCTTTTTCTGGTTAACACTAGAAATATTTTAAAGAGAAAGAACATGCATCTCCCCAGCAACTATTGTGTTGCATAGAGAATGCCGAGGAGGATATTGACATCTAGTTTTTTAACTGCCCCTTTACCCAAGCTTGTTGGATCTTGCTCGATATACAGTGTGATACTTCTCTACAACATTTTGAAATGGTAAAACAAGCTAGACAACGATTTGGATCCATCATTTTTAGAGAAGTGATGATAGTTGCATCTTTGTCCATATGGTGTCACAGAAACGACATCATCTTTGATGGAGGCTACCTGTCATTTGCTAGATGGAGAGAATGATTTGAATGTGAGTTGAAGCTGGTTTCCCTATGGGCTAAACCATAGGCTTAAGATTGAACTTTGGCTGAGTAGTCTGATGTAAGAAGCTTCTTTTTATTTGGGCCTGCGGCCTTGTACTCTGTATATATAAGGTAGGGGCGTCCCCTGCCGGTTTTGACTAAAAAAATTAAACAAAGCCTCATATGTTGATTTGTCTTAATACCATCCTGAAAGCCAAGAATGCCAATATGTGTATATTCCACCTCTGGTTGCAAAGTCACTTCTTCCGTAATCTAAGATATTCTATCAATACTGCTAGGAGTGAGAGCCCTTCTTATGTCAGAAACCCAAGTCAACTCACTTAGAGTTTCTTGCACTGACATTTTCTTTGCCTGATTGGATACTGCTTCAAACAAATGTGGCACCAGTTTATCGAGGTTGGGCCCATGCAACCATTTATCCATCCAAAAGAGTGTGTTCTTGCCATTTCCTACTTCTGAAATGATGGCCATAGAAAAGAAAGCTTTTGCCGAGTGGTGCACCTGAATGGGGAAGATCGCCCAAGGTTTATTAGGTTCTATATTTTGCAACCAAAGCCACCTCATTCTAAGAAAAAAATGTTTCAAACAAAAAATATGTTCGAACCAATAAAATGTTTAAATTTAGTTACTTTCTTGTTCTACTCACGGAGATGCACATTGGACTCCCCCCACAGGTGATGAAATGTATTGAAATGAATGATTATGCAAAAAATTAATACAATATCTGCATTTGAGGTAGAGATGGGAGCCAATAAATAAGGTATCACACTGGCAGTAGAATGGTATAGAAAAGAAAAGGCAATTCTTGAGTTGAATTGCTCTGAAGTTATCAATGTTATGTTGATAGGTGATAAAAATATATCATCTTTTGTTTATTTTTTTTACTATAGAGACCTTGCATGCTAGTAGTAGTTTGTTATAAGTTTGTTTCCTAGCATTAAAGAGAAATCAGATTAGAGTTGCCATGAATTGCATGGTGGCAAAACATATGGTACATACTGCAATATATTGTATGCAGATCCCCTTTATGTCAAGTATGTCATTTCTGTATGTTTCTTAGTAATCGGAGGATCTCTGTCTCAAAATAGCGAAAGGCATGAGTAGTTTCTATGCCCAGTCTCTCTATCTTGAGTAATTTTGCTCCTGGACACTATTCAATGTTGGTTATAGCTATAGGACACTACTCAAACACATCTTTGCTACTGTACACTCTTCAACTATGAAAATTTGTTGATGTACATTGGGTCTAATAAAACATTCTTATTCATGTGAGGGGTGAGTGAAATAATGTGAATTGAGAATGCTCCTCAATTGAGTGCAAAGGGAGACTTCTTCCCTGGTCATGTGCGGCCTCAGAGTGGTGTTGCTGCCTCGCTTGCCAAAAGGAGAACGACAGACTCAAAGCATGCATTGTCTCACTGGTGTTTCTAGTCACTCCCAGAATGGAGGAGGAATCCCCGTCACAGTTGAACACATTGCATCTTTTCTCTGTCAATGGTCTCCATCTTGACAACTTGGTGAACATTGGTAGCCATCGTGGCTGATAATGGGCCAGGTAAATCCAAGGGCCTTACGGGCAACCTAATTCATGGGCTAGAAATTTCGAGTTCATTTATGGTATCCATAGAGAAATGGCCAGATTGGATTGGGCCTTCTCTTAAAAGGATCGGATTTCGAATAGTGCTCGAATTCAGCCCATGCATGGAGATGAGGGTTCGACCCGTGGACAAAGCAAAGGGCTCCTGCGTACCTCTTCGCCTTATCGCGCGAATTGCGACCCCACCACATGGGGAACACCCGCACAGGCTGCGACTAGGGTTGGAGGCAGAGGGCGCCGCCGCCACCGGTGGCCGCCGCCCGTCTCCAAGGTCCACCTGTCATCCAAGATCCTCATCGGGCTCGTATCTAAGATCCTCGTCGGTCGATGCTCGTCTCCACGATCCCCACCGGCCGCCACTCGGATTCATCTCCGGCAAGGGTGTCTTCTTGGCCGAGGACGCCGACAAGCGTGCAGGCTACCACCGAGGTAATATCCCGTCTCTCTCTATTCCTTTCTTCACCTTGTCATCTGATTCTTCTTTGACATGGATGTGCATGAGTTAGTATTTTTTTTCCACCTCCTAGGAGTAGATCGATGCTCATTTGTCCACACAGTGAAGGGTACATGTAAGAGCAGCCCATCCCTTGAAGGTTTACTTGCCGAATCATCTAATTCTGGAGTGCAAATTTTTGATCTTTAAGAGCAGCCCGTCTGTATTGCCTGCTTCCAATCAGACTTAAGAAAGCCTTCTTCCTTTCCTCCAAAATCAGCAACCTTCTTCCTAGTAATACCCCCCCTCCCCCAAGTTTGAGGATGACAATTGCTTATTGGTTTGTTTGTGGTCCAAGCATATGGATCGAATCTAGATTGCACATACTAGTTTGGTCTTCAAACCAGGACTAGGGGTATCTTGGTGTCACTGCTCATTTTGTCAATGAAGAATTTGAGTTAAAGAAGAAGATAATTGCATTCCAGCAAATTTCTTTCGATCATACATCATATGTCGTGCAAGATGGAATTACTTCATGCTTGATGGCGTGGGAATTGGTTGATAAGATGTTCACCCTAACTTTGGACAATGCAAGTGTGAACACCAAGGCAACGAAAAATATGTGTGATGCATTGAATGGTCGGATGTTCTTCGGAGGTGAACATCTCCATGTGAGGTGTGCAGCCCATGTCCTAAACATAATTGTTCAAGCTGGCTTGAAGGCGATTCTGCATGCAGGTTGGAGTATAAGGGACATCATCAAAGTTGTCAGATCGTCACCTTCTCGCATGTAGATCTTCAATGCCATTGTTCAATCATTGGGACTCAAAAGCAAGTCTGGGCTAGTTCTTCATGTCCCCCATCATTGGAATGCATCATATGACATGCCCAATGAAGCCCTTAAAGTACAAGGAGGCACTCAATAGATTCGTAGAGGAACACCATTATCAAGCTCCTAGAGAAGATGAATGGTCAAAAGTTGAAGCTTTGCATGATTTTTTGCAAGAATTCAGTGATGCAACCAAGGCTTTTTTGGCTGATAGACACCCAACAGCCTATAAGATATGTCTTGCTCAATGAAACTTGGAACTCAGACGAACTACTCAATGCTTTGGCCAATTCTTAGTACAAGAAATTTGTGAAGTATTGGTCCAAGCCCAACATTGCTCTTCTCATTGCAGTTGTTTTGGATCCATTAATGAAAACCGAGTACCTCAAGTTCTACTCACTACAGGAAAAAGCACTTTTAGTACCGGTCGGGAAGGCCACGTTAGTACCGGTTCTGGAACCGGTACTAACGTTTCGAGGCTAATGTGGCGGTCGTTTACTACCGGTTTCAGAACCGGTACCAAAACGCGCACGTTAGTACCGGTTGGTGTTACCAACCGGTACTAACGTGCGTGCACTGCCGCGCGCCGCGGGCATGCAGTTTAGTACCGGCTGGTAACACCAGCTGGTACTAAACTGTTTTTTTTTCATTTCTCTTTTCTTTTATTTTATTTCTAATGCATATTCGTATCATATCCGTTCTAATGCGTATTCGTATCGTATCCGTTCTAATGCGTATTCGTTTCGTATCCGTTCTAATGCGTATTTGTATCGTATCCGTTCTAATGCGTATTTGTATCGTATCCGTTCTAATGCGTATTCGTATCGTCTCCGTTCTAATGTGTATTCGTATCGTATCCATTCTAATGCATATTCGTATCGTATCCGTTCTAATGCGTATTCGTAACGTATCCGTTCTAATGTGCTTTGCGTATAAAGTAATATTACGTTACAATCATATATAATCTACATATACTTAGTTAGCTGACTAAAATGTATTACATATATATACACCATTTCTCAAAGATGCTCTAAGGTCATTTCTTCTTCTTCTTTTGGAACTCCTCTTCCTCCTCTTCCTTTTCTCGATCAGGATCCAATGCACCAATGCTTATTCTCTGATCCGCATAAAATTCACCAGTTCGGATTCACGACCTCATCGAGCAGGAATCCCATAAGTTGTTCTTGAACTGCCTTGACTCGTTCCGGTTCAATGAGGTCTTCTGACATTTTCATAATCTGTCAAGAAAAATCTTTGTTAGTCTTAGTAAACATATTTGCATAACGAAAATTTAATAAAATGGTAGGAAGTTTACATACGTCAAATTCTCTTTCGGTCATCTGCTTCGGACCTACAAATGCGTGGATGAAATCGCATACGTAGTACCCATATAGGTTGTTTCCCTGTTCCGTCAACTTTCTTTTGCAGCCTCGCTTCCGTCTTGGAGGCTGCGATCCAGATGCCTGAAAATAATTAAACTATTAATTAATACAAAATTAATTAATACAAAATTAATCCACATGCCCGATCAAAATCCTTATTTATACCTCGGTCTCATTGTCTTCGTGAAGACCAGTTTCTTGTTCTTGGTCGTCTCCATCATCATCTTCCACATCATCTCCATTCCCCCCGTCCCCTCCGTGTTCAGATAAATCAAGAAATTGACTGCCGTCAAACTCTACGGGGTCTGTACCGTCTCGAATCATATTATGAAGCAACTCCTCCTCCTCACTACATCTCGTCATTTATCCTAATATATGATAGGACTAAGTTGTTCTAACACATATTAATTTTTCTAACACATATTAATTTTTCTAACACATATTAATTTTTTCAATGCATATTAATTTTTCTAGCACATATGACATTTTTCTAGCACATATTAATTTTTTCTAACACATATGAAATTTTTCTAACAAATATTAATTTTTTCTAGCACATATGATATTTTTCTAGCACATATGAATTTTTCTAACACATATTAATTTTTGTAAGAAATATTAATTTTTTCTAACACATATTAATTTTTTCAACACATATTAATTTTTCAAGCACATATGATATTTTCTAGCACATATTAATTTTTTCAACACATATTAATTTTTTAAACACATTTTAATTTTTCTAGCACATATGATATTTTTCTAGCACATATTAATTTTTTAAACAGATATGAAATTTTCTAACACATATTAATTTTTCTAGCACATATTAATTTTTTCTAACACATATTAATTTTCTAGCACATATGATATTTTCTAGCACATATTAATTTTTTCTAACACATATGAATTTTTTCTAACAAATATTAATTTTTTCTAGCACATATGATATTTTTCTAGCACATATGAATTTTTCTAACACATATTAATTTTTTGTAACAAATATTAATTTTTTCTAACACATATTAATATTTTCAACACATATTAATTTTTTCAACACATATTAATTTTTCTAGCACATATTAATTTTTTAAACACATATTAATGTTTCTAGCACATATGATATTTCTCTAGCACATATTAATTTTTTCTAACACATATGAAATTGTTCTAACAAATATTAATTTTTTCTAGCACATATGATATTTTCTAGCACATATGAATTTTTCTAACACATATTAATTTTTTCCGACAAATATTAATTTTTTCTAACACATATTAATTTTTTCAACACATATTAATTTTTCAAGCACATATGATATTTTTCTAATCACATATTAATTTTTTCAACGCATATTAATTTTTTTCAACACATATTAATTAAAAAAAAATGCTGCTGACGTCAGCCTCCGGATGGGCTGACGTCAGCAGGGCAGACGTACACGCGTCGGGCCGGGCGAGCTCCGGCCGGCGTCAGGGGAGCAGCGGCCGGCGTCGGGGGAGCGGCGGCCGGCGTCGGGGGCGCGAGGGAGGCGAGGTGGAGGCGGGACGCCGGCGCGAGGGCGCGATCGGGGTGGAGGGAGCTGCCGCCGGCGTGGAGGACGACGGCGAGGGGCGCCGGCGGCGCGGGCCGGCCGGAAGAGGAGCGGGACGGCGGCGGAGGGGCGTCGCGGTGGTGCGGGCCCGGGATGGCGTCGGCGTTGGCGTGGGAGAGGCGCCGGAGCGGAATGGCGCCGACGGAGTGCGCGCGGGCGGTGATGGCGGCGGCGCCGGTGCGGGATGGCAGCGCGGAGGTGCGGGCCCGGGATGGCGTCGGCGTTGCGGAGGGGCGTCGCGGCGGCGTCGTCGCCGGCGTCGTGGAACGGCGGCGGACGACAGGGAGGCGCGGGACGGCGGAGGGGACGACGGCGGAGGGGACAACGGCGCGGTTGGGGGACGACGGGATTTGGCTAAGAGTTGAGGAAGAAGAAGGGTGGGGTTTTATACCCCAGGCAGGTTAGTACCGGGCCGTGTTACAAACCGGTACTAACCTGCCACCCCCAGGCACGTTAGTACTGGTTTGTAACACAGCCCGGTACTAACGTGCCACCCCCAGGCACGTAAGTACCGGTTTGTAACACAGACCGGTACTAACGTGCGACCTCCAGGCGGGAAATGAAAAGGGGAGGCACGTTAGTACCGGGCCTTCTTACAAACCGGTACTAACGTGCCTCCCCTGTAAATGTTTTCATTTTTCTCTTATTTTTCTTTTCTATTTTGTATATTACTTTTATTTTCGTAAAGGCTACACTTATTATAAATCATAAAGGTTACACTTTCAAATTACTTATTATGTACTATCACATTGATGTAATATTGATGATTACATGTTTAATTTCAAATTTGAAAATACACACACTTTGAGTAATTTATAAAATATCTCACATACATATAGTAAATCTGTAAAATACGAAGAGGTTATTATTTTTTACATGCAAAAATATTCATAAATAGTAACTTTAAAATCTCATATAACTGTTTCTTCAAATCAAAAATTAATTATTTAATTAACATGAAATTTCAATAATCAACACTTTTCATATAAAAGGAAAAAAGAAAATTAAATTACATAAGTCCATAGTAATGTCACACACACATTACATTACATCACTTAATACAAAATAAATAATTGAGCCCATTAATCTTCATCTTCATCATCTTCTGCTGAAACAAAATTAATCTTCCTTCTGACGAATGTCCCCTGGTTGTGATCGCGTCGTAAGTACGGAACGTCTTCTTTGGATAACTGGATGTTAGGATCAACATCAACTGAGAATGGAGGACGGTCATCTAACTGATCATAATCTTCTGATTTGTCCGTAATGTCTTCAACTCCAACTATTTTTCTTTTTCTTGGAAGAACTATGTGACGTTTAGGCTCATTATCTTCTGGTTTCTTTACCAGTCTGCTCCTTTTCTGTCTGCTCCTCTTCCATCTGCTTCTTCTGTTCTTTCTCTTCTTGGGTTTAATTTTTTCTTCTTGGGCTTGCTTGCCATGTCTTTCACGTAGAACACTTGGGTCACATCTTTGGCTAGGACAAATGGTTCCTCCTTATATCCAATCTTTTTTAGGTCCACCGTTGTCATCCCATATCTGTCTATCGTTACGCCGGCGCGGCTCACCCATTGACAGCGGAACAGGGCAACTTTTATAGGTCCATAGTCAAGTTCCCATATGTCCTCTATGACGCCATAGTAGATGTCCTTTATTCCATCATTTCCTATTGCGTCTATACGGACACCACTATTTTGGTTAGTGCTCTTCTGGTCTTGAGATCTTGTGTAGAATGTATACTCGTTTATCTCGTAGCCTTGGTATTGCAAGAATTGTGATTGATGATCCCCTAGCCAGCCATTGAAGTTCTTGATCAATCGTGCCATCACCGATGAATTTTCATCTCAGCCAATCTCTGAAAGTCACTATATGATGACGGGTAATCCATGCTTCACTCTTGTTTGGGTTTTCGGATCGTATAATATCCTTATGCTCCTCTATATATGGAGCCACCAAGGTCGAACTTTGTAGAACCGTGTAGTTTGCTTGGCAAATTTCAATTTGAGGGAGGTCCATAATAGCTTTTCTCTCAAGTGTTCCCTTTCCGTAGAGTCGTCCCTCATGGTGTGACACGGGGAGTCCAACCAGATCAAGATCCTCAATAAAGTCTACACAAAATTTAATGACATCCTCCGTTCCGTAGCCTTTAGCGATGCATCCTTCTGGCCGAGAACGGTTGCGAACATACTTCCATAATATACTCTTTTTCTTCCACATGGGTGCATGTCCGTCCTCGTCATTTGGAACGGCTTGGGTACCAGGGCCCTTTCCAAATACTACCTGCACATCCTTTACCATCGAAAACACACGCTTTCCGTTGCAGAACAAAGGCTTAGATCAATTACCAGACTCGCCTCTAAAATATTTTCCTTCATGTCTTAATGGGTGCTTCGGTGGTAAAAACCGACGATGGCCCATATACACGCACTTTCGACAATGCTTCAAATAAATGCAGTCTGTTTCATCATAACAGTGGGTGCAGGCCGAGTATCCCTTGTTTGACTGTCCCGAAGGGTTTCCAAGTGCAGGCCAATCATTGATGGTCACAAAAAGTAATGCGTGGAGGATGAATGTTTCCTGTTTGTACTCATCCCACACACTTACACCTTCATCCTTCCACAACAGTAAAAGCTCATTGATCAAAGGTCTTAGGAACATGTCGATGTCGTTTCCAGGTTGTTTTGGACCTGCGATGAGAGCTGGCATCATGATGAACTTTCGCTTCATGCACAACCAAGGAGGAAGATTAAATATACATAAGGTAACTGGCCAAGTACTATGGCTGCTGCTCATATCGCTGAATGGATTCATTCCGTCTGTACTTAAACCAAACCGTATGTTCCTTACATCTTCATCAAATTGTAGGAAATTCTCTGTCAATGTTTCTCCACTGGGACCCATCTGCAGGATGTCTCATCATCTCATCTCGCTTACGATCTTCTTTGTGCCACCGCATCAACTTTGCGTTCTTCTTACTTCTGAACAAACGCTTCAATCGTGGAATTTATGGAAAAAATACCACATCACCTTTGCAGGAATTTTCTTCTTCACTAACTGCCCGTCAACTTCACCAGGATCGTCTCGCCTGATCTTGTATCGCAACGCACCACAAACAGGACAAGCTTCTAATTTCTCATATTCAGCGCCGCGATACAGGATACAATCATTAGGACACGCGTGTATCTTCTGTACCTCCAATCCAAGAGGGCACACGATCTTTTTGGCTTGGTATGTGGTTGACGGCAGCACATTAGCCTCAGGAAGCATGTTTTTTACGATTTGTAGTAGCTCACCAAATCCTTTGTCGCTGACACCATTACTTGCTTTCCGTTTCAGCATCTCCAGCGTGCTACCCAGTTTCTTCAGGTCTGGCTTGCAGCCTGGGTATAATTTTGTTTTGTGATCCTTCAGCATCTTTTCAAACTTTTTTGACTCTCTCGCAGTTTCACTGTCTTTCTGTGCATCAAGCAAGACCTGACCTAACTCATCGGGTGCCTCCTCCTCCTCCTCACGACATTTGTATCAACCCCTTCCATTGGGTCATCATCGTCGTCAAAGGCTCCTGGCTTCATGTAAGTATGCAAAGTTTGGGATGTTGTTATCGTCGTCTTCTTCTTCATTGTCTCCCATCACAACACCAAGTTCACTATGCTTTGTCCAAACATTATAGCTATCCATGATACCGTTTTCAGTTAGGTGAACGTGTAGAGTATCCCTTTTTTGAAACTGTTTTCCATTACGGCAAATACGGCATGTACAACACGAGACCCTTCGTGGACTTGCTGGCTTCAGCCGCATTGAGAAAAACGTCTAGGCCAATAATCTATGCCATGGTGTTCCTACCGCCGTACATCCATTGACGGTCCATTTTGAATCCTATCATCAAAATAATTAACAACTAAATATAAATACCTAGCAACATTTCTAATATTGCAACATTCCATTCAATATTAAGAAATAATAGAAAAGTTGGAAAAATCAATTACACAACATTAGAATCACAGCGTCAAAAAAATTCGTTACACAATATTAAATATAGTTAAAATGTTCGAATTTTTTTATAGTACAATATGAAATTTTCGGACACATATGAAATTTTCTAACACACATATTAATTTTTTCTAACCCATATGAATGTTTTCTAACACATATTAATTTATTCTAACATATATTAATTTTTCTAACACATACTAATTTTTTTCACACATATGAAATTTTTCTAACACATGATATTTTTTCTAACACATATTAATTTTTCTACCACATATCAATTTTTCTAACACATATGAAATTTTTCTAACACATATTAATTTATTCTAACACATATTATTTTTTCTAACTCATACATATCAATTTTTCTAACACATATGAAAATTTTCTAGCACATATTAATTTATTCTAACACATATTATTTTTTCTAACACATATTAATTTTTCTAACACATATTAACTTTTTTAACACATATGAAATTTTTCTAACACATATGAAATTTTTCGAACACATATTATTTTTTCTAACACATATTAATTTTTCTACCACATATCAATTTTTCTAACACATATATTTAAAAATTTGAAATACCATTACACAAATCCATCATGTTGCAAAAACATTTATACGAACCTAAGTTAGCAAAATGGAGATGATGGACTTCCACATTTTAGAAAAAAGATAGCTAAATATTCTCACTAAAAAATATGCTCATTATCTAGGGTACGAACTCACTACTAAAAGCTACCAACTAATTAAAGTCATGATTCTACTTAGCTCAAATCAATGTGTACAAATAGAAAATCTTTCTCATTCACAATTTTTGAAATTTTTCTAAGTATAAAGCATAAAACTAAGCACAAGTAACGTCAAATAACAGAAAATGAAGTTGCTAACCTTTTGGTGCGCTTATATCGAAGAAATCCACAAAATATGCAAAAATCGGGCAACAACTCCCCCCTCTATGGTGCCATGAGTGAGAGAGCAAGCTCTCTGGAAGAAATGAGCTCGGGCTCGGGAGGAAGAATGAGGACTCGGTGTGTCCGAGGACCGGTGGATGGTCGCTTCCTGGTGTGATGAGTGATTGACAACGTGGTGTGGATTGACGTTTCCCTTGGCTCAAGTATTGCAGGTGTAGAATGCGGCTTGATTGCATTAGTGCAGGTGAAGAACAGGCGCGAAAGGTCTTAGCCATGGCGGCCTCTGAGGAGTGGAGAGACAAGTAGGCTTGGTTCGAGGGACCCGATGGCCAGATGGATCAAGTGCGGTTCACATGGTGCAAGAACGAGCAAGGGGACGTGGTTCCGGTGCGGGTAGCGGCTCACACCCGAAGCTCGTACGCGGACATGAAGCCGGTGCAAGGTAGCGGCTAACAACCAAAGCTTGCACACGGGGTTTGGTGTTTTGTTCACAAAATCATCGGTGAACGAAGCCGGTGCAAGGTAGCGGCTCACAACCGAAGCTTGCACGCGGGGTTTGGTGATTTGGCCACAAAATCATCGATGGACGGTTTCCCATGGTTTGGGCCTCAAAACCAAGGCCGAGGACTCGACGAGGCGAAGTGATCATCCAGGCCCAAGTTCGGCGTCGAGGAGCTTCGATCCGGAGGACACGCGGCGTGACCGCAAGGCTTGCGTCGGAGGGAAGCTAGCTTGCGGTGGAAGGTGTCCCAGTCGGAAAATATTCGCATCTATGACAAATTTGCCCCTAAGGGGTATTGTGTTGTATGCTTCATGTGAGGGCGTTCTGAACATTTGCAGGGCGCCTATATATATGAGGAGTGGCTATTGTGGGCAGCCATCCTTTGGAGAGGATAGGTGGTAGACATCTCATTTGTTTGTGAGAGGGTCTTTTCTAGGGTTTGAGAGGGAGGGAGGGAGGAGGGATCTTTGATTTGATCTTGTTGCCATTCTAGCTTTGTTTGTGCTAGCAAGAGGCTTGTAACCGCACATGGTGAAGTATTCCAAAGTTCAATTTCGTGCCATGATTTGAATCCACGAGCTCCTTTTCTTTTTCCTATTTCCGGAGCTATTTTCGGAGCTATTTTTGGGGGATTTTCGTTCTTCACTTCCTTGGGCATTTTCTCTCGGATTTCTTTAGGGGATTCACGTATGAGTGCCTTGTGCCTCTTTTGCTGGTGATCTCTTGCCCCCAAACGCCATGAATCGCTTTGGATTTGAAGTTTTTGGGATGAACTCGAGTTCTTGGTGTTCTTCACGAGATCTGTGATTCTAGGAGTTCTAGGAGGTTTGGGGCCAAGATCTTTGGGGCATAGCCTCTCCTTGAGGTGTATATCATCTACCAAAATCTTGTCTCAAGACTCCAATTCGTTTGGGAGATCCATTCTCGAGTTGACCTTTTCACTGCGTCGATCTATTGATTCGATCGGTTATCCTTGACTGGGTCGGATCAATCGACCGCTTGAACTTCGCAGCCCTGCAATCTCGCGTTGACAGTTTTCTCTGTGTCGATCGATCGATCCGATCGGTTCTTCCTGGCTCGGTCGGATCAATCGACCGCCTACATTCGCAGTCTTGCAAACTCTCTGGTAGAAGGTCGATATTTCGATTGAATGCTCCGATCGACTCTTGGACGGATCATCCGATCGCGCTGAGAGAAAAGTGAGTTCAGTGACTCGACTGTTGACCTATTGATCCGATCGGTGTCTCTTGTATAGGTCGGATCAATCGACCAGTGCTTTTCATTCAACAGCGGTCGGAGCATTGGCGATCAATCCGACCAGTGCTTTTCATGTGCGGTCGGATCAATCGACCCATGCAAATGTCGCTGATTCGATCTATTGTTTTCTCCCAGTGTCGGTCGGAGCATAGGGTGTAACTCCGATTGACTTTTTCCTTGCACGGTCGGATCAATCGACCTGTATATTCTGCGCTGTTTGAATCTGTTCCTTTCTCACAGGTAGCGGTCGGAGCACTGGTGATAACTCTGGCCGGTGCTTTTCCTGTCCGGTTGGATCAAACGACCCATACAATTTTCGCTGAACTCTTCCTGTTGAGGCCGCGTCTTGTGCTCGATTTGTTCGAATCTTTTTCCGCTGCTTTGATCTAGTTCCTAGGGTCAGTAGCTTCTCAGTAGCTACGTGATCTTGGCTAGATCGTTTGGTTGGCTTGGAGTTGATTTGGGCAAAGCCGGATTTGAGAAAAAAATTTTATCGGCTCCCATTCACTCCCCCCCTCTCTGGTCGCCGTTTCGGTCCTTCAAAGAAGCTGGGCACGGATTTATACGGGAACAATTAGTACCGGTTGGTAACACCAGTCGGTACTAATTGGAGCCATTTAGTAACGGTTGGTGTTACCAACCGGTACTAACGTGCAGTGGTGCACGGGCCCCGCCACATGGGGCAGTTTAGTACCGGCTGGTGTTAATAGCCAGTACTAAATTGACACTAGCCGTTGTGGCCCGTCGCCCGAGGCGCACGTTAGTACCGGTTGGTGTTACCAACCGGTACTAACGTGCTCCCTTAGACACTGTTCTTACAAACCGGTACTAAATGCATCATTTAGTACCGGTTATAACACAACCGGTACTAACGTAGCAGGGACCAAAGGTCGTTTCTCTAGTAGTGACTTCCATACCATTGGTCCAGATGTTGACGCGGAGATGAGGGAGTTGAGATGATACTGTTGAGGAGTTATTACAAAGAGTATGAAAGAATCGTGAGAAGCAGTTTGCATGTATTGATCCCAACTAATGAACATCCCACAAGTGAATCTAATGATAGCAGCATGAGTTCCTTAGGTCCACTTTATGGTAAAAGGCGAGTGGAGGATGCTTTTGCTTAGTTTGCCTCTCAAAATTAAGATTCTCGTTCGGAAATAAGGAGCTGGACTCTTATTTGGATGACCCTCGAGTTATTGCGAGGCAGGATGAAACTTTCAATGTGATAGCTTGGTGGAAAAAGAATTTTGATGCCTATCTAATCCTTTCTCTGATGGGCAGGGATTTTCTTGCCATTCCCGTGAGTACAGTGTCTTCCAAATCCACCTTCAGTCCAGCTGGAAGAATATACTTGGAAAAGACAAGACATTCCTCTCTCCCCCGAGACTCTTGAAGCTTTGATTTGCGCCAAAGGTTGGCTGATTGGGTTCAATGATGAAGATGGAGGTGAACCAATGAAGGGCAAAGGGTGTTTGGAGATGAAAAGGAGGTGGCGGAAATCTAATGCAAGTGAGTATCTTGGTCCATAGTGCTTGACTGTTTGCGTATTGATGTGCTGCTCTAATATCTTGTCATTTTATTTGAGGGGCATGGATGCAGAGAACCATGGTGTTAGCAGGTTGCATATTTTCAGTTGTGAAACTGGTAGTAGGTTCATCTAGATGTGGTTTTGGCGACTATGTCTTGTATATTGGGCTAACGGGCAATCGGCTAGATTGGCCCTTTAGGTTGCGGACACTCCTTTTGCATACTTTGTCTGTACTTCTAGCCTATATGGCTCTATATTTCTGTAAATTTGTCTATGTTCAACTATTTTTCCTATTATTTTTATATCCTCAGTCCTATCTTTAAAGTCAACTATTGTCATCACTAATTATTCTTTGACAAATAGCAAGCCACTAAGATGTTTCGCAATTTTTCTTGCACAAGTCCCTTTCTGTATTTTTGTGCCTTAAGAAACAGAAAGGGAGGATATATGATGCTAGCACTATGTGTCATATGATGCATTTTCTTCTTAGCATCTCAGGTCAAAGCTCAGGCATTCTTAGCATCTCTGTTAAAAAATGCCCTAAACACTTATCTAAACCTTGAGTTGATTGGTTCAATTAATTGCATGTGTTCTCTGTAACTTTGTAGTTTCCATAGTTTTAGAAGTGATGATCAATATTTTAATGGCCAGGGTTAGGTTGGTGACCAATACGGGCCGAGGTTAAACAACGCACGTTTTCGCGTGGGCCTGTATTTGATCCACGCCGAGATGACCCCCATGGATCGGTCCACGATCACGCACGAATACATGCCAAACGAACAAGGCCTCAAGGATTCAGCCCCACTAAACGGATTGGCGCGTTATGCGCACCACTATAGAAGATCTTAACAGCAAGCCAAATAAATCAAATATGGATAAGAAATAAAATTAAATACTATAGAGGGACACACATTCATATAGGCAGTCCAATGGAGCCAGACAGGAGTTTGGAGGAGCCTTGCGGGATTGGTGAATTGAGCAAAACTTTTTTAATTTTTTTCCTGTCAGATGTCAAGGTAGCAAAAAAATCTCTAGAACACATACACTAACTTGAAATTCTCATCTTTCGCTAATTCTTGGTAGTTTAATATAGGATAGTAATGTGGAGTGTCCAATCTAGGCTGAGTCAAACCTCATGCCCAAAGGCTGTACCAGCAGAAGCGGAGGAAAGTGGTGAGTAAGGCCCAAACAACGTGGTGACTAAGGCCCGAAGGCCCAGCCCATGGATCATCTACTTCTCAGGATAGGATAGGATCAGACTTTATTTCATAAAAGGCCGGATTAAGCTTGGGCCATGAATCTGATTTGTGAATCCAATTAGAATCGGGCCACTATTTAGATGAAAAGGGCTGAGTTGGAGTTAGGATCGGGCTTCGGCCTCTTATCAGGCCGTGGTCGCCACTTTCGCCTTCTCTTTCCCATACGTCGGCTAAGCGGAGAAGGCCATGTCTAGAGTGCCTGGCACGCAACAGATCAGGGCCACCAAAAACGGAGGCTTCTCTCCCTGTGAGTATATACGTATATATGGTATATAGAGTCCGTTGCGAGTGATCAGCTGTATGTATGCAGACTTGTAGTCCAGCCAGGTGGTATTATTGTCCATTTTCCATCATTATCGACAACTACAAAATACCAAAAGTATTATTGTCATTTAGTTATTTTAGCGCTCTCATATCATCTGCAAGACATGTGTCAGGTGGTGAGAAAAGGAAATAAAGAAACACATAGATGAGTCGATAGAATCACATAGAGGATCCATATTGATAAATCCACACGAGTGACAATATTAAATATTTTATTATTATTTATATTATTATTGATTAACAACATTAGTATATAGGGCTTTTTTTCTAGTTTTGAACTGGGCCACCAAAATCTCACACAGTTTGCACTGCTAGTGAACATCTTCATCCTTTAGCATTTGAATAATGATGTCCACTAGCATAGGCCAGATTTACAAAGATCAACATTGGAAAGTGTCCTTTAGCAACTTTACCCCTTCATCTTCATCCTTTTGCCTCCTCCCCCCGATATGTCTGCTGTCACCAGAATGTTAACTATGCTTGTTCAGTTCCAAAATCCAAAATCCAAAATGAATGTTTGGACACATGTATGATGAACTAAATGTAGTTAAAAACAAATCGCATTATATAGACACTAATCTAATGAGTCTAATTTAGACCGTGATTAGACACTAAATTGCTACAGTAAAGCTACAATAACATGTGCTAATGACAGATTAACTAGGTTCGTCTTGCGAATTCCGGACGTAATCTGCAATTAGTTTTTTAATTAGTCTATATTTAATACTTCAAAGGTGATCAATCATCTAAACATGGCCCTAGTAATGCCACTGGCTAGATCTTCTTCACAATCTCACAAGTTTTACATATCCCTTTGTTAATTTCCTTGCCCTCGCAGCTGTACATTATACATTTCCCTGAACTGTGAACTCTAAGGTGATTATCAGCACAGCCTCTGATTCGAACCATTTTACGGTGTATCTTGTCCGTGCCAACATGCGCATGTGTCCATCTGCATCATGTCCGCGGCCTCCTCCGATTCAAACCACTTTAACTACCTTATGTCTACGGTTACGTGTTTCACAATTTGTATCGCATCATTACTGCAGCGATCATTATCTTAAACGGCGCGAAGCCCTCACTCATGCCAGCGCCAACGCTGTTTCCCTTTACGCGATGCGAAGGAGAGGGGTCATCCCAAGCAGTTAGTTTGGACCGCTTTGTTTGATAAGTTATTCTAACCGGCGTACCTCGCACCGACATGGATAGTAAAAATAGTAATCCACAAATAAAAATAGTAAAAATATTTTTTTAGCCTAGGAGGCCACCTCGAGCTACAGTCGCGGTTGCTCGTCGCAAATCACAAGTCACGCATATTTGACGCCGATAAGAATGGGAGGGTCATCCAAAGCGGTTATTTCGGACTGCTTCGTGTCACAAGTTATTCTTACCGGCTCAATTTGCACTGGTTAGAATAGTAACAATAGGAATTCACAAATAAAAATACACGCATGTCTGGTGCTCAGCTTTCGAACTCATGACTTCCTGCCTCGCGCGAGCCTTCCTTACCATCGTACCTATGTCGTTCTTACACGCATGAGTGTGTTATATTCCTTTTGACCCTTGATTTCTAAAGCTTTGTTCTATTATTTAAGCATCGAAACGACTTCAAATAAAAAAGAACTTTAATTACAAAGTTGTAGATATCTTCGAAACGTACAAGTTTTGTATAAACCTTCCATTCATCCAAGATCGTAAACAAAAGTTACAAAATTCAGAATACAATCTAAAATTCAAATTACAAGAGCGGGACAAGGGTGAGAAACGGAACATTGAAGTTTTGGACATCTAAACCACCTTAAATCAAAAAACTTTCAACTATAAAGTTGTAGATTTCGTCGAAACATACAAATTTTGTATAAATCATTTCTCCACCTGAGACTATATGCAAAATGCAAAAGTTACAAAATTCAAAATACAATGTGAAATCCAAGTTACAAGAGCGAAAATGAGGGTGGTTGAACGTCTAAATGACTTCAAATCGAAAAACTTTCAACTACAAAATTGTAGATCTTGTTGAAATGTACGAATTTCGTATAACATTTCTCTCAATCTAATACCATATGAAAAGGTTATAAATTTTCAAAGCCAAACAATTCGTGCCGGCTAGAATGACTGTCATTCTAAGCGGAGCGGTTTGAGCCAGTTAGAATGACAACACGATTTGAGCCGCTTAGCATGACTATTCGAAGCGAAGATACTAGCATTGCCTAGTGCACCGCTTTGAATGACTCAAGCAAAACGGGACATTTTGGACCGGTACATGTGGGCCGATTAGGATAATGGTCTGTGCAGTAGTGCATGCACAGGACCACGAAGATCAACCTGCTACACATATACTGTGAGAGTGTTGGCGCCTTCTTAGGACCAACAACGCGCGAAGGTGCTCCTTTGCAGCGCCTCTGCACAAAACCGATCAGATCGGTTTTGAAACCAATCAAAACAGTTTGAAACCGAACGGTTTTGTAATCGATCAGAACGGTTTTGCCGGAGAGCCTGGCGGGCAGACCGACGAACGCTCGCCCGGGAAGGACCCCGTCAGGGCAAACGCACCCAGGGGTGTTGTAGGGTCGGCAGGGCACCTAGAATGTTCTCAGATGCCGTAGAGACTAAGGAGAAACAACATATGGGGTTGGAAGAGCTAGGGAAAAGAGAAAAAGGTAAAAGATGTAAAATAATAGATAGAAATGTTTTTAATCGATTGGATATCTCAATTGGCTGTGGCCCTTTATATTTATAGGAAAGGGGGGTCTTGCCCCATTAGGAATCGAAACTCTTACAAAATATGTGCAAAACTACAACTCCTAACTCGGACTCCACAAACTAAAACCGGTCTAATCGGTTTGGAAACCGGTCGGACCTGCTTCTCCAGGTGTAGATCTTCCCGAAGCTATATCTCCCTCGTCCGAACTCCGAATCGGACAATCCACATATGCATCTTGATCATCTTGACGAGAGCTTCGCAATGGTGAAGTCCAACTTGCCCTTTTGAGCACTTTGACCGGACCGGTCTGACCAGTTTAGGAATCGATCTGATTTGTTTGTCCAAACCTGTTAAATTTGGATGCGAACGGAGAGATTGAAGCATAGCATCAACACTTCAACGTACAGCAGCCCACAGCAAGGGTGGGCTTGGTGGCATGTTCGTTCGCACATTGGCCCCGGGAGAAATCGCTCAGCCGCAAATCTGCAACGCGATTAATTGCAACCTCGTCGATCGTCGTCGCCTTGCCGAGGTTGCCGTGTGCATGCACATATGATGGTCCCCGGACGCGTGCACACCCAAACTGGTCATTGGGTGAACTAACGCTAGCTGTCGCTGAACGTACATGGCGTGCATGCATGTCTTCTGCATCCTGTGTCATCGTCTTCATTTGGTCGTCCAGGTGGAGGTGGCGGATCGGAGGCATGACTTGTACATGACTAGATGTCGTTAGGCGAGCTTGCAACAATGAACTCATGAACACGACGTCGACGGATGATAGGTATACATTTGGTTTTTTTTTATCGCGCTTTAAACATAAGGATACAATGGGGGCTCTCATGGTATTTTTCTTAGTCAGATAATTAATTACAATGGCATACTGTTTTATAGCATTCGTTATTGTTATTCTAAACTAACGGTGTGAAATATACCACTCTAGGGCCTAGTTTGGAAGCGTTATTAATCCCAAGAAAGCGCTCCCGACCTACCCTTCCGTGCGAAAGTTGCCGGGATCCCCGAGCTGAAGGTGCCTGCCAAACTAGACCTAGTTGTCTCTATCGATCAAGCTTTTGGGTCGTTCTATCCAATGACCAAAATGATCAGGATTATTTGTATTCAAATTGAAAGGCGCATTTCATGTTTCTTAAAACAATTATTAATCCCCCGGCGCATCATGTTCCTGGCTCTCGCTGGCGGCGATAGATGTACGGCCACCGCCTGAGCTGCCCCACCATTACCGGCCTCTGCCCCTATACTCCCGATCCGACCATCATCATCTCCTACCCACGGACGTTTCGAAGAGACACCTCACACCCGCACGCACTGATGCACGCGCGCACGCGCAGTTTCTCCCTCACGGACACGGCCTTTGCAGCTGCGGGCATGTCCGATGTAGTCATGGATGGGCTTCGTTACTTGGACACCCAAAGGGGAACCAGCTGCTAAAAGGCATCACAAGAGCAGGCACTCGCGCTGCAGTAGCAGCAGATTTTGCGCTTGTGCGATTGAAACTCCTGTAATCATTCATCCCACTGAAAGAAAAAAAAAGAGTAAAGTGTACGGTAGTCCTTAAACTATCGTGGTTGTGTCATCCCGGTCTATGAACTCTCAAATTCATCATTTAGGTCCTCAAACTTGTTTGGATGTGTCATCTCAGTCCCTTAACTTGTTCGGTTGTGTCATCCTGGTCCCTAAACTTGCAAATCGCCCGTTTAGGTCCCCAAACTTATTCCGTTGTGTCATCCCGGTCTCTAAACTTTTGATTTTGAGTCTCATCTGGGTCAAAACAGGGCGATCTAAAAACTTCATATCAAAAAATAATCATCATACAAACTTGTATGAAAACAAACTTTATATCAAAATTGTAGCCGTTGTGCGATCTACAACTTTATAGTTGAAAAGTTTTTGAATTAGAACTGTTTAGGATTCCAAAACATTGTTGTATGTTTATAGATTTTGAAATTTAAAATTTAAAAGTATCAAACAATCTTGGATATTGGCATGGTCTATATGAAGTTATAACGCTCAATATGATCTACAACTTTGTAGTTGAAAAGTTTTTTATTTGAATTTGTTTTATGTCCTAAATTTAATATTAAATTTTAAATTTTAAATGCTATGAACGTACCAAAATATTTGTGGACCCTACACTGTTTAATTCAAAAACTTTCAACTACAAAGGTGTAGATCGCGTCGAGGGCTACAATTTTTTTATAAAATTGTCTCATTCGTTTATAAAAAATTATGAATTATTTTTTATATAAAGTTCTTAGATCGCCCTGTTTTGACCTAGATGAGACTCAAAACCATGTTTCAAGACTGGGATGACATAAGTGAAGAAGTTTGAGTACCTAAACGGATGATTTGCAAGTCTGGGGACCGAGATGATACAATCAAACTAGTTTGAGGTCCTAAACGGTCGATTCGAGAGTTCATGGACCCGCGATAGTTTAGGACCGGCCGTACACTTTACTAAAAAATTATTATGTAACTGAAGACGGTAAACGTCTCGCCGATCAGTCATCAGAGCAGATTGTCCTCGCTGCAATCATCGCATCTAAAGCAGCGTGTACATCATTACGGATTAGGACAGACCTTGCCGTCCGAACCCCCACTGCTACTAGTGCACGCTTGCTCCGTGATGTGTTAGGAACACAAAGACTATACAATTTGTGTTTAAACTATAAATTTCTTATAAAATTGCTGTGAAAGTCGTGCATTTCCAACTAACAACGAGGTGCCCAAAACGCAAAATGTGCGTTTGTTTGTGTATAGAGCGAGAATAATATTGTAATTGTAAGGAAACATATATGAATCGACTGCGGTGCACCCAAGAACAAGGATTGGCAAAGCGCGACAGCACACGCCACACGAACCAACAGCAACAGGCGCAGGACCACCGCGTACTGCACCAGCGGCCAAAAAGGCAAAATGCTATGCCCGACGGCCCTACCCTGTCCTGGTTCGTTGGGCGACCGTATTTGGCGCAGAGTTTGCTGAGGAATCAGAACAAACCAACCAGACCAATGACCACACCACAACCACACTACACTAGCAGCTGAAAACACATATATGCCCTAGAAAGGCCACCAACAAGGCAATAAACCACACCATGTTGCAGCTTAGTTGCTGAGGAATCAGAACATATCGTTTCCATTTTGAAAAAATAATTTATTTAATTATTTTTCTTTCACCCATCACAAATCAGCCACTGGCAGCATGCAGGAAGCATGAGTAGATAGAACAGCAGCAGCACAAGCAAGACAGGAGGCATCAGCATCTCTCCTGTGTCTCAGCATGAATGGACACCCATCCATATCTTAAGCAACAGCACAATATGCAATGCAGTTGTGCACCACCAAGACTAACAATGCAATATTCACACAAAACCACATGCCAACCACCAAGCTACACTGCTAGAAGATAAACATAGTCTTTTGATGATCTGTATGGCAAACCAAGTCAAAGCATCAGTATAGGAACATATATCCGTGTATGTACACACATCAGGAGTCCTGCAAGAGCAACAAAAAAAGCCCCAATTTGCGGCAGCGACAACAGAACAACCATCACCCAATTTTATTCAGTTTCCTGACACCACCATCTTCTTCTTTACTTGATGCTGGATGAATGATTGCAGGGAAGCCTACTCCCCTGCTTTCCAAAGACAGTATCATGACACTAGGAAAAGGATAACAGATTGGGCGAAGGCCCCCACTAACGCAAGCACTGATTGAGGGCCACTATTGACAATAGGGTATGCACCACCTTGCAGACTTCCAGTGCATGCTGCATAGAGACTGGAATAGACCAGACACCAAGAGAAACACAGAACTCTGGAGTTCTGGACCAGCTGACTAGGTAGGGTTTCGGATGCACAGGGCCAGTAACTGAAGCAAGCAACTGAGCAAGTGCAATGGCTTGGAACAAGAACAGAAGATTATGACAACCTGATGTGATCTCCTAACTGCTGAATTATCAGGATTTGACGGTTCTGCGTTAACAGTTAAGGGACTAGAATGATTATCAGGTTAGAAAGGAATGCCTACACAGTAATGCGGCCCTTCGAGCCACTGAAAGGGGTGTTAGCAAGCACAAAGCAACACTCCAAAAATAGTTGGCAACTTACAGCATAACCACCATTTACAGCAGAAAACACGACACAAGATCAAATAGACATACATAGACAGACTTATACAACACAACTTATGCTTGCAATCTAACACGCGTGAATCCAACCCCCCAAAAAGAAGCAAAACAGGGGAAAAGAAACAAAAACCATACTGGTACACATGGATATAAGTAATCCCCTTTCTCACATGTTAAGTCCATTAACCTTGTGGGTTTGAGAATGGGACCTTACAGGAAAGAGTATATGTGGCAGTAGGGAGCAGATCATGTTCATCCTTTTCCTAGTTACCATTCTTGATCTTCTCAGTAGCTCTGGGAGCTGAAAAAAAATTGTATTAAAAGCTAGTAACAAGTTCAAACAAGTGAAGAACAGACTCGGTGCCTGATCCATGACAAGAAAGCTGGGTGATTGGGTGAACAGATGTTCATGTGCGCAGGGTATGGACTAGACCAGACCAGTTCAGGACTTGCAAACTGGAAATTCTGATAATTTTATAGAAAAGCTTATACAAGGTGCACAAGTGCAGAACTGCAAGCAGTAGATTCTCTGATATGCCTTCACAGAAAAAGGCATGAACACAAGCAATGCATCCATATGCACCACATATCAGTTGTACTTACCAAGGCCCACTGCATCTGAGCCCTTCATGATCCTGAGCCTCCTACAGCTGCCCGTGAACATTCTGCAATACAGCAAGATTTCAGAGACGAGGCAGCTTTGTTTTCGATGACAACAGTTCCCACTCGTGGTTCAAGTCAAATACTCATTGGAATATGCAAAATGTTGGTGGGACAGTAACTGGCACTCTGTGCAGGTCTATGGAAAATCTGTGCAGGCCTATGGAAAATGTAAAATAACAAGGGTGTTAGGGGAAAAGGGAAAAGATGACCTCCAGTCCCAAAGGGATTGGACAGGTTCATTCCAAATTCTGGCTTCCCATAGCATTTTTTATTTTTTATTACAAACCATTAACCTTTCCTACTTCATTCTGGAACAATAATCCATGTGGTGATGAAAATTGATCTAAAAAGCCTTCCCTAGAAGTGAGACATGACTAAGAAGAAGCATATCAACACCACAAATGAAGAACTTTCAAAAAACCAAAGCAATAAACAGAGCATGCTAAATTTTCCAATCCACTATAAGAAAATTAATCCATTAAATATTTAAGACAATGATGTGTGAAGATGAGGATAAAAGGTTTCATTAAAACATCTAAAAAATTGTGTTTAAAATACCGCTTAAAACCATCCACTTTGATAGCGCTCTTAGCAAATAAATTAAAAAAATTTGGGCTACTAAACTCACCTCCATGGGACATCACCAACAAGCATCCAATCTCCATCCTTATCCTTATATGTGAGCACAAGTTCAGTACCATTTTTATGATCCATCAGTCGGCAATCAGATAATCCTTGTCTTCCTGATTTTCCATTAGATTCATTATCACCTACAGGATTGATAAAATTTCAAGTACTGCTCCACCATGGAAAACCACTCTCAGTCAGTCTTCTAACCAACAAGTATGAATAAATAGACAACACTGTTATTGCACTTATCTGTGCACATCTAAAATATAACAGCAAGGGCATTTCTAACAAACTGCAGTTCAGCACGAAACGCATGAACCACCATCGTGCACGCCAAATATATGTTCTATTTTTGGATGAAAGGGAAAGATCCAAAACAGAAAGCTTTATTGAAACAACATCTTTTACAAGCCATGGAGGGTAAGAGAAGGTACTACTGATAGTATAATATCTCTTCTGTTGATACATAATGCAAGAGATATTGATGATGGGGCAAGGCAAAAAGGAACCGAGAAAATAGAAACAACAATTAATATTCAACAAAAACACTGGTCCTTGTTCATGATAAATTCAAGGAATAGATATACTGCAGGCTAGAGTCTGTAAATGCCAATATGACAGCATCATTATATAATAAATAAGCATCATGCAGAAATGTGGTGTATAAGAAAACTAGATCTGCATCTACTGTAAAATGCATATGAGGAAGGAAGGAAGAACTCACCAACAGTGAAGGAGCTGAACATCTTCTCCAGCGCCAGTGAAAGCTCTTTGTAGTTGTTGTACATCTTAAGGTCCACCTTCCTGAGGTATGGTGCACCATCCATGCTAACCTTGACATAGAGGCAACCCTGGTTCATCGCCATGGTGTTCTTTCTGTAACTGCGGATTGGTGGCCATCCTACAACCTGTGCCCTATTACAGTTGTTCTAACAGTCAGTAAACACAGTATTTCTCTAATCTACACAAAAATATTAAACACCACAGCCCAACTTCAGCAGCAAATAGTTGCCGGATGAAGGAGCTTGCAAGTACTGAACAAGCAGAGATTCCCAAATATAAAACAGGCTAATTGCACACTTATTAACTACCTTGTTTCGGGGACTCTGGTACACTGGAATTACGCAAATTGACTACACACACAAAAGTTGATTCTTTTCACAACAGAGGAACTGAAGCAAGCTGCGCATGCTTTTTCAGAGGAATGACAGGTTATCTTTTCCGTGCAATGTTCTTCTTTGTTTAGCTTAAAGAGGGAAAATATTTTATAATGGGTTTATTCGCACGCTCTGCAGACACGAGCTGTCGAGCTGCCACCTTTTTCCTTTAAAAGACTCTGTAACATAAATAACTAATTCATCAGGTCGCTCATTTTTAATCAGAAAATTGAAAAATTGTTGCTTCGGAACCTCATAGTTGTTTTAGGAAAAATCAGGAGACAGATTGCAGTATTTCACGAAAAAAATGAATCAATTGAGCGAATAATTATTTGAATTTTCATTTTATATAGAAAAACACCTGAAACCCGCCAAGAACATCGAGCAAAAACAAGAACAAGAAAACAACTCGCACCAAGAAACCCAATAAAAAAGAAAAATGTTCTTTTGAAAAAAAAATAGAAGCGCTTAAACAGTCACCCTGTCACCAATTCGGTGAACCAACCCAGAGACAGCAATCCGAGTGTCGAGTGGACCTACTTTGCCGCTGGTGCCTGCGCCTTCTTCTTGTCGTCCTCGTCGTCCTCCGCCGGCGCCTTGCCCTTTGCCGCCGCCTCCCGCCGCACGATGGCGTCCGCGAACCCGCGCTTGGCCCCGCCCTTGGGCAGAAGCTCTAGCGTGAGCGGCGTCCCCGCAGCAGTTTCTCCGCCCTCCGCCTCTTCCGTGCCTGGTAGCCCAAGGCGCAGCTCCGTGGCCGCCGTCGCCGGCGACAGCCCGATGTAATCCCGCTCCTGTGGCGGCGCCATGTCTAGCCAAACTCCACGAGCATCACCAATTCCGGGATTATTGGGTTCTTGGGGGAGTGAGGGGTCAAAGTTTCAAAGAAGAGAGGGAACCAGGGAGGGATGGGCTCAAGGTTTCTCTTGGCTTCTGCTGCTCCGGCTGCTGCTGAGCTCGTGAGTTTACGAGTGGGTGAGAGGGGGAGACAGAAGACAAGGAGGTGGGGTTTAATGGGGGGTGCTTTTGCATAGAAGCCCTTGCCTTTAGTTGTAACTATTAAGTGCAGGCTTAGATTTTGCTTATGTTTTGTCCTCTTCAAATTTTTAGGTGATTTTATCGTTGGCATTGGACGTTGGGAGGTAGGCCAATGCAAATATTGAAGATGAGGGAATTTCTTTTTTTTTTTTTTGAGAAGGCAAGATGAGGGAAATTAGAAAGGTTCAGAATTGACAGTGTGACACCGAAGCTACTAGCAGGACCCTTAGGTAGTCGCAACAAAATGGGCACTTAAACTTTCATATATATCTCAATCAGCATGTTTTTGTGATTCTCTTAATACCTATTCTTGTGTTTTTCTTGATATAATGGATCTGTGAACAAAGTAATAAAATATATCATCCGGCTTACATTACCCAACTTTATGCACATACCGTAAAAAAATAGCATTTTAATTTAAAATTTAAATTTAAATGTGCCAATTTTTTTTAAAAAAATCATGGTTTGCCAGCTTTGGTTTTAAGATAATTATGGTTTCGCTGGGCTGGACTAGAAAGTCTGGAAGAAAAATAATCGTTAGCTTGATTCAGTAGTAGAATAATTGGGTGACCCAACTTTTTTTTTTTAACTCGCCGTTGAGCGTTGACGCGTAGCACGCAAAGAGTCGTCGCAGACAAAGGCAGTGTACGCATCGAATAGGACTGGACGCGCCGGTTGGATGGCCAGACGTGGAGACGCCACCGGAATGATGGAGCCCCCGGCTCGCGGCGCAGCCAGTGCCGGAGCTCGATAGATCGGCCGCTGCCGGGCGCCCGCAGCCGACAGGGAGCGTTGGCGGACGGCGACGCCCGCGCGCCCCCGACAGCACGGAGCGATCGAGGGCGATGCGCCACCCGCCGCTGGGCGCCAGTGCACGCGCGCCGTCGTCGTCGCCGGCCCGGCCGGCCCGTCCCCATGGCGTGCATGGTCCATGCCGCGACGGCCGACGGCTGGCCAATCCGGCCGTTCGTGTCGGTTAGCACGGGCGCGACTGGCTAGCTAATGGGCAGGTCGATCATATCACCTCTCGGGTTAATGGCGTGTCGGGCTCCCGCGCACGGGCGGGCGCGTGCACGTGAGCTGGTGGTCACCACCGAGCGTGCGCGGTTGGCCGGCAGCCGCGGCCGGAACCGTGCGTGTAGCCTAATGGGTACTGGGCGCTGCACTGCATGCACGGCGGCCGCGCTGCTCAGCCGGCTGGTCTGATCAACGTCGGCCGCGCCAGCCTCAATCGCCCGGGGCGTGGATCAGAGTATCAGACGAGCGCCCGGATTGTTGGATGGATCGTTGTTCGGGATCGATCGACGAAGACAGGCCAATGGGGATCCGTGCATCAAAATAAATCGGCACGTATAGTCGTATAGAGACCGTTAATTTGAAATTTTCAGTTTCTCTTACTGCCTAAATTAGGAACCGCAAATGCTCTCTAGCTAGGTAGTGATGATAATGGTACAAATTGGTGTGCGTGATGATAATAGTAGAAATTAGTGTGCTACAGCACGAGGGGTTTAAAATAATGCGCTTTGTCGTCTATACCTAGTCACATAACTAGTGTTTTTTATTGTTTGTTGATCATGCTAAGCTAGATCCTCCATGCGTCTGTGAACCTAGCACGACTGCACGGATGGGATAATTAAGGACGTGTGGATGATGAGCTCATACAATGCAATGAATAGTGCATAGAGTCATAGAGACTTCTTCGTGCAACAATAATTGCCACTGTTACCACATCAAGCGAGCACAACCATCCATCTAGTTGTTTCCGCTTTTCCACACGAATACTACGAAAGAGGCCCATTAGCACCGGTTGAAATC
This sequence comes from Urochloa ruziziensis, assembly GCA_015476505.1. Taxonomy (NCBI): domain Eukaryota; kingdom Viridiplantae; phylum Streptophyta; class Magnoliopsida; order Poales; family Poaceae; genus Urochloa; species Urochloa ruziziensis. The sequence goes on along the minus strand of CM027126.1, from coordinate 1,706,322 downwards.
ACCACGCGATGCTAAAAGTTTATGCGTGTAAAAAAAATTAAATGTTTCTTCTACTCCTCATTCCTCTCTCTTTTTTTTCTCACCACTGCAACAAATGAGAGGAAAAATAAAGAGATGAGGAGTAGAAAAGCCTTCATTTAGAATCAAGAAGATTTACAACACTCCATTTAGATTCAAGAAGATTTACAACAGGAAAGAAAAAAGATTAAGGCCCAACATTCAAGGTTCATCGGGGTCAGGCACTGCGCCGCCGCCCGCCACCCACGCCAGCGCGCCCGCCTCGCACGCGCCGACTGCGTGCGCGAGTCGACCGCGCCGCCTCCACGCGCGCCGCCCGCGTGTGCGCCTTGACCACACCGCCCGCGCCCGCCGCTCTGCATTTGGAGAAGAGAGAAGAAACAAAGTGAGAAGAGGAAGAAGAGAGAAGAGAGGAGGAGATAAAGTTGAGGAGAGAGGAGAGAAAATAAAGGAAAGGGAGGAGGAGCCCGCTTGTGCCTGCAGCGCTGCTCATGCACGCTTAGATTGGCACCGGTGGTAGCCGTTACCCGGTGCTAAATCATTTCGAGCAAGCATATTAGCACCGGGTTGGTGGCTGCCACTGGTGCTAATAGGTAGGCTTTAGCACCGGATTTTATTGTCAACTGGTGCTAAAGCCTTTTCATTTTCTCTTTCAGTCTTCTAATTTTTGGACCCGGACACCCGGTGCTAAAGCCCCATTAACACTGACTCCAAAAAGGGCTGAGGCATATGATGAAGATACATAGTTCTTTTTCTAGTAGTGGAAGTTGAAACAGTCAAGCTTGGCAGATCAGCGTCAGCCGTGTAGGTAGAGGGAGTGCATATGCATTATGCTAGACCAAAGCCTTCTCTACGGAACGGTTGTTCGTCTATGAGTATAGTAGAGTCTAATGAGGGCTAAATGGTTATTCACTTCATAAAAATTTTAGGTAAAGTGAGAAGAGAGTAGGAGATAATTGAGCTAGCGGCAAATGAGCGAGGCACCCGGCTAAATCTGCAAAAAAGAAAAAGAAAAAAAGCCAAACACTACGCGGCAATTTTTCTAGTGTACGTGTCCTGTTCGCCAAACTAAATGTTAGCAATTACCACTATCGTTCGTCCGGAAATATAATGTATTCTAGGATTCTAAATTAATCCACAAATACGTTTCTCTTCGGTTAACGTGTTCCACCTCCTTCTTCCACTCATTATTCAGAATTGATCGGTTGATATTTTGGATGATTATATGCCTTAATGACCCCGAAAAATCCCCAAATAATGTTGTGACTTGCGCAAATCAAAGATGCGTTGTTGGGTACATTCGACCTGTTCCATCTCTTAGATTGTCCTAAAAATCCCATAATCCTTTAATTAGTTGGGAACTCATTTTCCATCTGCTGAGAAGCCATGTATGTAAAGACCTCATCATTTGTCTTTGGATGCATATTGTCACCGATGTTCGTTGAGAATCTCATATGTCTTGGTTGTGGGACCAAGATGTCATCTATTATAGTGGGCTATCCAAGGGTTAAGTTTTTTTTTGTTAGGGTTGGTACATGTGGGTTTATCTCCACAATATTGTTGTTGCACTATATATTTTCTAATTACATCTTCATCTGTGAGGATTGATTGTCAATAGAGCATTTGGGTTATGGTTTTGCTTCTTTCCTTTTAGGTTGTGTGCCACTATGCAGAGGAGAGTGATTTAAGACATTATATCCACTCCATGTAATGCTCTTAAAATTACATAAACCTTCCATTATAAAAAAGGGCCTGACATGGTTTTCACGTGATATATGTCCTTCACTAACAATTTCTATGAGTAAATATGATTTCTAATAAAGAAATAATAATGTATTTTACAATGGATATGCTGTCCAATATGGGTATGGGTACATTTAGCTCGTACTAAAACCTTTTCTATCCAACAAAGGAGGGCTAAGAAAAGCATATGCACAACACATGTAATTTCAGCAAATAGGCATGCGAGCCACTTGGTTAGCAAACGCCTCGGTAGCGTCGACCTTCCCTTGAGGTCTTGAGTTTGATTCCCGATAGGACGAATTTTCCAAGATTTACTCTTGAATTGTAGTGGCCTTCACACATGCTGGAGATGTCCAAGATCATCTCTTGAAGTGGGTGCGTGAGTGAGTATAGGAATGCAGGTCTTAACTTGTGCATAGGAGGTGTGCGTCTGTGTAGATTTAAATACTACAACTTGTACTAAACAAACAAACATGCAGTTTTCTGCAGCACGCATGTTATGGTTCTATTCTTCCAGACTTAGTATGCACGAATGTTATGGTTCTAGTCTTCCACACTTAGCCTTCCGCCCCCCCCCCCCCCCCCCCCCCCCCACCCCCCCAAAAAAATAAATAAATAAATAAAACGGACGGCAACACTTCCAAACACCCGGAGTGCTCTATCCGTGCTTTCCGATCGATGCGTCGGAACGGGACAACAGTACTGCGTGTGGCGAATCACAAGATATCAAGTCGGCCCAGTTTAGCACTTTAGCGGCAGATTATTCTACTACGGTGCTTCGGTCAAATTAGCCGGTGTTTAATATCGCTTGGTACCGTGAAAAGGCGCTTTCGCGTCCGACACAAGCCTTGTTAGGAAATAAACCACGCCGTGTACGTGCATGGTGTGTCAGGTTGAGTCGTTGATGGCACGCGTGTTCGAGCTCGCGTTCGTGTCCATCGTCTAGGTTGAGGTCGTGTCGAGTCCGTCGTGTGTGCGACGAGTATGTTGAGTCCAGAATGTTGGTATGGCCACGTTCTGCTTAGGCTGTTAGGATCTGGTCACGTACGTGTGTGCGTGCGTACTCCTCGTGTGAGTTAGTTAGCTTGTTTAGGTTTTGATCGAGTCTGTACCGGGTCTGTTGGTGCACGAGTAGATGCTCGTGTTCGGGTCCAGCAGAATGGTGAGCACGGCGTGCGGCGTGTGCGGCTCGGATGACCAAGTCGAAGGCTTCCGAAAGCAGCGGAAGGGACGCCACCTGGGCTCGCGGATGAAGACGGTGACCGGTTCTTGCGTGAAGTTTGGTGCTCACGAAGGAGAAGAACCCGGGTCACCAGGACGTGCGTGCGTGGGCGCCGAGTTCGCTCGAGTGTGGTGGCGTGGTGCTGCCTCCACCGAGGCCTACAAATGGTCATGTAATCTCTCTGTATTGCTTGTTCGAGTCCTTTGAGTTTGAATACACAGCCAACATATAGGCCGTTCGTGCGGCCGGGGCGTTCGTCGCCAATTCCGTGTGTTCTCTGTTGATCTTCTTCCTTCTCCGTCCGAGCGTGAGAGAGTGAAGAATCTGAGTGTATCGAGGGCTAGTTCCAACAAGTGGTATCAGAGCAAGGTGAGGGCCGGTGCATGTTCTACGGCGGCTCGATCAGTCCACCCCGACAACCGCCGTTGAAGAAGCGCGTGATCCCACGCAGGAGAGCGACGGAGACGAAGATGGCGGGTGAGGACGAGAAGAAGACTCCCCCGAGCTCTCCCAAGAAACCTCCTCACGGCAAGGGTGCCGATGGCGCTGGTGGCAGCGGCAAGGGGGAGGTCGTGCGCGTCATCCGCGAGTTCGGTGGGGCGGCGAACTGGCCGATGCTCACCAAGACCAACTACACGGAGTGGTCGTTGGTGATGAAGATCAAGATGCAGGCCCGCAACTTGTGGGAGGCGATCGAGCCCGGCGGCGTGTCGGTGCAGGAGGACCGCATGGCGCTCGACGCCATCACGAGCGCCGTGCCGGTCGAGATGGTGGCGTCTCTCGCGGTGAAGGAGACGGCGCTGGAGGCGTGGAAGTCCGTGAAGACCATGCGGATCGGCAGCGAGTCGGTGAGGAAGACGAAGGCGCAGCGTCTCCGCCGCGAGTTCGAGTCGATCCGGTTCAAGGACGGCGAGAGCGTGGACGACTTCATGGTGCGGCTCCAGAACCTCGTCGCCGCGCTTGGAACGGTGGGGGAGACGATGGAGCCAAACAAGGTGGTGGAGAAGCTTCTTCGAGTCGTCCCCAAGCGCCTCTCCACGGTCGCCGTCGCTATTGAGGTCACGGCGGACCTTGCCACGCTGACGTTGGAGGACGTTGGTGGGCGGCTGCGCGCGGCAGAGGACCGTGCGGAGGAGGATGACGAGGTGCTGCCGGTGCGTGCCGATGGCAGGCTCTACCTCACCGAGGAGCAGTGGGAGGCGCGCCGGCGTGAACGCCGTGAGAAGGAACGCGCTCGCAGCGACGGCGCGCGTCACGGCGAGGACGGCAAGAAGGGAGGTCGTAGCGGCAGCCATGAAGTTGACAACGACGACGACGGGGCGAGCAGCGTACGTTCCGGTGCAGGCGGGCGTCGTCGCAGCTCTGGCAAGGGGCGATGCTTCAACTGTGGTGTTCGTGGCCACTTCTCAAGGGAGTGCCCGAAGCCAAGGAAGGAGGAGGCGCTGTTCGCCGGAGCCGACGATGAGCCGACGCTCCTGTAGGTCGGGACGAGCGGCGGCGTCGTGGTTTAGGGGGAGATTGTTAGGAAATAAACCACGCCGTGTACGTGCATGGTGTGTCAGGTTGAGTCGTCGATGGCACGCGTGTTCGAGCTCGCGTTCGTGTCCATCGTCTAGGTTGAGGTCGTGTCGAGTCCGTCGTGTGTGCGACGAGTATGTTGAGTCCAGAATGTTGGTATGGCCACGTTCTGCTTAGGCTGTTAGGATCTGGTCACGTACGTGTGTGCGTGCGTACTCCTCGTGTGAGTTAGTTAGCTTGTTTAGGTTTTGATCGAGTCTGTACCGGGTCTGTTGGTGCACGAGTAGATGCTCGTGTTCGGGTCCAGCAGAATGGTGAGCACGGCGTGCGGCGTGTGCGGCTCGGATGACCAAGTCGAAGGCTTCCGAAAGCAGCGGAAGGGACGCCACCTGGGCTCGCGGATGAAGACGGTGACCGGTTCTTGCGTGAAGTTTGGTGCTCACGAAGGAGAAGAACCCGGGTCACCAGGACGTGCGTGCGTGGGCGCCGAGTTCGCTCGAGTGTGGTGGCGTGGTGCTGCCTCCACCGAGGCCTACAAATGGTCATGTAATCTCTCTGTATTGCTTGTTCGAGTCCTTTGAGTTTGAATACACAGCTAACATATAGGCCGTTCGTGCGGCCGGGGCGTTCGTCGCCAATTCCGTGTGTTCTCTGTTGATCTTCTTCCTTCTCCGTCGGTGCGTGAGAGAGTGAAGAATCTGAGTGTATCGAGGGCTAGTTCCAACAAGCCTTGGCTAGGGCTTAAGAATGTTCCCCGGCCCTGGCCCCTGCGAGGTATGCATGCACCCATCTAAGGTCAGTCTTAACGGGAGTTTTAGGCTGTGTTTGTTTTGCGGGTCGAAGTGGGTGGGTTGGGTCCAACCCACTAAGACCCGCGTTTGGATGGAGAGGCTGGTGGGTCGGAGCGGACCCAGGAGGAAATATACCGCTAAGATCCGGGTCGAGTGCATCACTCCGAATCGAGCGGACGCACTCGAGCCACCTGGGTTCCATTTCCTTCCCGTCCATGGCGCTAGGCCGCTAGCGAGGGAGGCAGGGAGCGGGTGGCGACCAGGGGCTGGCGGCGGCGCGAAGAGCAGGGGCGAGCTCCATGGCGCGCCTAAAGGCCGGCAGGAGGCCCGCCACCAGCGCAGCTCGGCCGACGGCGGTAGGTGCGGGCCGCCGCTATGGGGCTCTCCCAGTGGCCGGGAGGAATAGCCCCCGATTCGCAGCGGCTGGGGCGCGTGAACGGCCGCGACGGGGAAGGCTGGGGAGGAGGGCCGGCGGCCGGGGCGAGGCGGATTTGTTGGCGTCTGGCAGAGACGGCTCGGGACGGAGTTGTTGGCGCCATGACCGGTGGTGGAGGGTCGACGGCCGGCGCGAGGCGGGGCAGAGTTTCTGGACGCGGCCGGGCTCGTTGGCCGGTAGAGGACTGCGTCGTGCCCGCTGGCTGCCCTGGCCTCATCCTCATGCAGGCGGGAAGAAAGAAGATGAAGGCCGGCTGATGCGGGGAGACCGGCGGCGGGGAGGTGCGGGCTGTCGATGCGAGGAGACTGGAGAAGGGGAGGTGCGGGCGGCCGGGCCCGTGGTGGCGGGGAGGCGCAGGGAGGCAGAGCTCGACGGCGGACGCGGAAGAAGACTGAGCGTGAGGTGAGGCAGATGATAAGGTGTGGAGACTGACGCTTGGACCCCACGGCTGTCACGTAGGACCCAACTATAAACGTAGCTAACGGTGTTAAACAGAAATTGGAACCAACCCAACCCACTCAACCAAACACAAGATGGGTCAGAGCCACCCCAAAGAAACTGGGTTGGAGCCGACCCATCCCACCTCCATCCCCGAAACAAACACACCCTTATTAGGCCAGTGTCAGTGGAAAGTTTCATTGCACAGTTCCCTAGAGTGACACATCATCTAATAATGGTTGAAACTATGATGAAACACTCTCTTTCAATGCATAATTTTATCTATTG